>JANRGW010023484.1:45607-56666 GCA_024733675.1 Psilopsiagon aymara
AGCTCCTAAATATTACCCTGCATCTCAAGTGCTACATCAGGGATGCAAACTAATGAAGAAAATTAGTAAAACATTGAAGTAAATGATAACAAGTACATGGCTTTATTTGGATTGGATTATTTTGTTTATGGGTATGTAAGAGGAGTGTGGCAAATATCAGATTAATAAAGGAAAGGAATACTGGTGATAATTTTTACTGAGGGTAGAAAATGAGCAAAAGGAATAGTGTAACTGGAAGTGCTTAGAAAGTAGTGGAGGAGAAGATAACTTGGTCAGCTAAGAGCATATTGCGTAAATAAGTGTCAGAGTAATTTGCATGTGATACCCTTGGTTGATCTGTGGCTGCCTCAGTGTGGGATAGTTGCTGGTGATAATTAGATGGTAATACAAAAGTAAAGTTTCTAGTGGGTCTTACCCCTACAAAGCTGCATTTAGTTCAACAGCTGACGATTCAGAGTGTTCCCTTACCTGAAATTTACAAATAGAAAATTCTAAAAGTTTAAAATTATGATAGTTCACACTGAGGCTTGAAACAACCTGACTGGCTACAATAACCAGCTGAAAATAAATCTTAAATGTTCCCCATTTAGGAAATAAGATCATATTCTCTCTGGAAATGTAGAGTGTTTTAGTAAGTCTTGACTGAGAATTTTAAGCATAGGAGTATGTATGTATTAACACTTGTGCACTGAGGTACTCTTAAATACTTTAATTATTACTTAGTTTTTAAGTATACATAGAATAACATGAAGATGTTACAGGGAGGTATAAAAATGTTGGACTGTATTAGTACTTTTAATGTGCAGAAGTTTTATTAATACTGTTTTTTCATTTTGGAAGATGGCATAGTAAACTGCTATATTTCAAGTACGACTATGCAGCAGAGTTCAGTTCCTCTCTCGTTAAAAAAAAAAAAAAAAAAAAAAAAGAAAAAAAACAAAAAACTACCCAGAAAGTGCTTGTGGCCAAGTGAATACTTTAATTGTGATTACAAAAAACTGATTTAATGTCTGAATGTACTCTGATAAGGTGGTACCAGTTTCATCACTATGATGAATAAGAAATCCTTCCTTCTCTCTCATTGTAATAAAACTCATTCTTTTTAATGTTTTTCAATTGTGTCATAACAAAACTATATACAAATCAATTCATAATCAGCATCACTTCTGATCAAACAACTCTTCTAAATTCTTGCCATTTTCTTGTATTGATGGAATATTAGGAAATGAGTTTCTGTTCTGCTGTGAGTGGTATACACGGAGCAAGTTTGCTGTTATACTCTCTGCAGATTGTTATGACAGACTTTTAAAGGAGTCAAAGACTAATGTTGGGAAAGACACTTGAGAATAAGAGTATGGAGTGTGCAACTGAAATTGCATGCAGGATCCATCATAAACAAATCTGCAAAATCCCTCCTCACTTTCTTTCATGTCTTCCCCCCACCCCAAGTGGGACTGTCTTAAACTGAATGCTAGGGAAGTCTTGCCTCAGAGAAATGTTGATTTCTATTTGTGAATTTAATATTATTGGGCTTAAATGTCATTGTTCAGGATCATGGCATGGCATGCTACAGAAATTCTTGACCTGCACTATTACAGGACTAAAATTAATCTTGTCTCTTCCCTCACCCCTCCCAGATAAGGAAGTGCCAGATATTTGTCCTGTTTGCATCACAGTTGTATTAGTAAATCAAGTTGAATTTCTAATCATGTTTATCTGAAAGGAAGTCCTACCCAGAGTTAAGTTGGAAACAAAATGTACTGAAAAGAGTTTTTCTCTATGGAGAAAAGGGGAATTTAACACTTTACATTCCAACTTACTTCCATGAAAATCTAGAGGTGTTATCCTGAGCAATGAGTGTGCTTACTGGTGATGCTGACATGTTTTTGTATCTTTGGGGTTTGGTTTGGGTTGTTTTTTGATTGGTTTGGTTTTGTTTGGGGTGTTTTTGGTTTGTTTTTTTTGTTGGTGGCCCCCCCCCCCCCCCCCAACATTTTCCTCACAGAAAAACATCAAAAGGATCAGGAAATGAGCAAATAATTCTTCAGGAAAGCTTTGCTTTTCCTACATCTCTCCTTGGCTTTTGCATCATCCTCTCTTTTGTTCTTTTCTTGGTTTTGCTGAACATCACTAAAGATGTTTCGTTATCAGTTATCTTTATGGCTCTGAAACTAACTAGTTCAGTAAGGGCATGAAGGACCAAAGTACTTCAGAACAATTCCCTTATAGAATTAATATAGAAATTTGGCAGACTTACATTAATACTCCTGCTACTCATAACAGTAGTCCTAGTTTAAAGTAACGTGAACTGTAGAGCAAGGTTTGCTTTTCTGAAATTAATCCTTCCCTTACATCTGCAAAAATGTATTGAACTGAAGCTAATCGAATCTACAAATCAGCATAAGTAAAGGGGCTAGAAATAAGGGATAATCACAGCTAAATGTGCAAAAGATTTAGATTTGGGTTTTTTTTTATGTCATCTGAGAGAAAAATGTTGGCTTTTTTTTCTTAGATGTTTGAGGGGATTTTTTTTTTTTTCTACAGGAGAGGGAGTTTGCTGCCTCACCTGTAGAAACAACTTTCGTTGAAACAAAAATTGTATTGAAACAAAGCAATGTATTAGCTTGCTTCATTTTGGATTTAATTTAAGAGATTAAATGAGAGCACCAGCAATAGTGATAGTCTTCAAAAAAATAAATAATACTAGCTTGTCCTCATACTCCTAGATTGTGGATAATTTGAGATAGTCAGATTTGCTCTCCCTGTATTTACTTGTACTATAGCTGAATTTGCACTGGTTTTATACTGACCCATTTAAAACTAGATCATACTCAGCATTTTATCTTACCTTCCGCAGTTAGCAAAGCAAACAGTGCAATGTAAATACAACTATCAAAACAGTTAAGATAATTCCGTTAATCTTCATAGCCCATTGCATACTTGAAGTTTGGCTTTACTCTGCATAGTGTTGATTATCCAGGTTCTTGGAAGCCAGAGAATAATGTTACAATATTTGCTAGGATTTAAAAAAAACCCTACAAACATTCTCTGTCTTTGTTAAAGTAATGCTTGCTTTGTGGGATATTTTAAAATGCAAATATCTCTTCATTCAAAACATTTTGGGATTATGAGAGTGTAGCATGCTTGCTCTGTTGCTTAAGTGATTAATTTTCACTGGTTTAATAACTTGAATCATGTCTCTAGTGGGAATTTACCTAGTTTTGACTTTCAAC
The DNA here is from genome assembly GCA_024733675.1 of Psilopsiagon aymara. Lineage (NCBI taxonomy): Eukaryota > Metazoa > Chordata > Aves > Psittaciformes > Psittacidae > Psilopsiagon > Psilopsiagon aymara. The sequence continues at coordinate 48,841 of JANRGW010023484.1, forward strand.
TAGTGCTTTTCATTGTGTGGGGAAAAAAACCAAGCTAGCCAATATGATATGAAATATCAATCTAGCCTATACAGAGGCCAGCAGTATGCACAAGACCTGGAAATGCGGCTTGGATATCTTTGAATATCCTCCAGCTGCCCTCTGTCAATTTATAAAGAGTAGCATGAGCCACCAGTTGCATTCAGGCTGTCATGTTAAACAGATGTCAGTGAATATATTTGTAATTTATTTTTATTTTTCAAGCTAATTCATATGTCCCTATCATGTCCTACTCTCGCATCCACTTTTACCCCACTGAATAATTTTGTATTGCAGCCAACTGTTTATTCCAGAATGACTTCCTCATTTATGAGTATGTCAAAGAGTACATTCTTATGGACTCTACTTCTGCTTTCTTGCTGTTGTGGAAATGATTGAGTGATATCTGTTCTCTGGTCTTCTGAACCCTGTGAGTAATCTGAGAGGATTTTCCCTGTGACACCTTAGTTTTGTGTTTGGTTGTAGGTGGTTTCTTTGGTGTAATGTTTGGGGGGGGGTATTTTTTTGTTGTTTTTTTCAAATAGAAGTGATTTTTCTGCAAAAGCTGAATTCATTCTTCCTGGTATACCCATACATCCTGTTAGTTTTGGTTTAGTTATGGTTACAACTTGGCAACTGTGGAAATAAATCCTGCTGGTAGTTTCTGGGTGTTCCTAAGACCTCTGATTAAAAAAAGAATAAAGTAAAAAGCGGGGAAATTATTATTTCTGTGGTGTCAACACCAACTGTAGTGATAGATTACACTCCCAGTTAGTCTTGTGACTTTGTGCTTGAATTTCACTAGAATTACAGAAAAATCATGGATAAATATTAGCCGGCTGTAGTGACTTGTTAATATTTGCTATATGTATTTATAGATTCCCATTCTAATACCTGTTCTACTTCAATCTGAGACTGTTCTTCAAACCTCTCCCGTGTAACAAAGGGTGCCTTGCAAATGGGGAATGTTCTTCTGCAGTGAACTTTTGATGAGGAAGGAAGGATTATGGCCTTATCTTCCCCATGTGATTATTTTATGATTCAATCATCTATCAGCTGTAGAATGTTTTGAAATGATTCCTTCTAGTTACATTATTAGTATGCATCCCTTTAGTGAGTTGTACTTCTGGCTTTCTGGCTTGCCTCACTGCAGTTCTACCAGTTTGCCTAGTTGGAGTGTTAGATTTAGTGTAAGAAATATGTTATAGTATATTTAGTATTAGTGTTTTGGAGTTACATGCATGCTATGATTTCTTGTCAGTACTTCTCTGTTTGATTTCCTGCTGACCTTAACAATTAAGAGTGTTTGTTAATACCTATTCCTTTTACAAGTCAAATTTTCTTAGCACTTACTGATCAACAGGGAGTGCTTATGATGCTGGGGGTCTGAGATTAAGGGAACTGCCTAACTAGAGTCTTCCAAATATTATTAGATTGACTGCATAATGCGTATACTCACACATCAAATTACATTATAACTTTTTTAGCCCTAAAATAAATATGAAACTGATTGTATTAACTGTCAAATATTTCAGATGAAAGCAGTGTCAAAATTACAAAGGTAACCTTGTACTTCACAATACATCTAGATCCAGGATGTTTGTGTAACCTCCTGCCTTATTTTTTAGCTACAGGAAGAAATGACATTTTACCTCACGTCTTCTGTCTCATTCAGAATAAGACTGTCACGAGGTCATAAGGAAAATGACAATGACCAGAAGGAAAACAAGTGGAGGGGGGACCATACTTCTTACTGAGACACTTTAATGTTGTGAAGTGGTAGTGGTCTCAAACCCTAGTTTTGTTGCAGTGTTTGTATAGAGCTTGAAAGTATAGATCCAAGTAAACTTTTAGAATTAATAGATTGATTGGATTTAATCCTCAGAATAAGTTACCTGAAGTTTCACAAACATAGAAGGAATCCTCACCAGAGTTTCATTTTCAGGGCTTATTTTTTTGACCACAAATTGCAATTTCAAAAAGTTGTGCTTGAAGTTTTGACTCTAGGCACTGGTGGGGCTAATGATGGAAGTTTCATGCAGTGATTTAGCATTTTTCTGGTTTTTATTTCTGAAATTGTAACTTAAAATTACAATTTAATTTAATAATTGTAATTTAAAATTACAATTTTAGGAATGAATCTAAGGATTAATGAAGAAATAAATCTAAGCACCTTGAGCAGTTCCACAGGTGTAAACTTTGATAACTGGTTTAAGCTAGAGTGCGTAAAAGTAACATTTTTTTGTAACAATTTTGCTGGTTTCTTAATGGGAAGGTGTCTGTGACTGGACTTAGGAGATCCAGACTGGACAGGATTACTGCAGTTGTGGTAGTCACTTGTGTTAGCTTTTGATGCCTGAAATGCTGTAAGAGATTCTGTTTAACGCCTGCATTTTTAATACTGCTGAAGTATTGCTCATGTTGCTGTAATTACCACTTCTATATGTAATCACATAGTCAACTGAGTTATGTCTTCACCCCCTCTGTTAGCGTGAGCAAGAAAATGCAATGGCTCACCTTAAAAAACAGCAACAGGAGTTGGAGCACATGAGGTTGCGCTACTTGGCAGCAGAAGAAAAAGAGCTGGGGAAACCAGACCGTCAAGAGTTGGAGGATATCAGAAATGAACTTAACAGGTACGAAAGCATTTTTAAGGTTTGGGATTTGTTTGGGTTTGTCTTGGTTTGGTCTTTCTGACCCCTCCCCTCTCTTTTCTTGCCATGTGGCTTGAAATGAGAGATGGTTCAGAAGCTATGGATCAGGTCAGGAAAGCTATGGCCCAGTTAGAACTGAGTCTGGCAAGGGATGTCAAAGATAGCAGTAAGGGGTTCTATAGATTTGTTGCAAACAAAAGACAGACTAGGGATAATGTGGACTCTCTATGGAAGCTAACAGGAGAACTGGCTACATTAGATTTGGGAAAGGCTGAGGTTCTCAGTGACTTCTTTGCCTCAGTCTTCACTGGCAAGTGCTCCAACCATGCCTCCCACATCTTGGAAGGCAGATGCAGGGACTGTGAGAATAAAAACCTTAGACCCACTGTAAGAGAGGGTCTTAAGAGATGATCTTAAGATCATCTTAAGAGCCTGAATGTACACAAGTTCATGGGACCCGATGAAATCCATCTGCAGGTCCTGGAGGAAATGACAGATCAGGTTGCTAAGCCACTCTCCATCATATTTGAAAAGTAGCAGTTGTGGATGACTCAAAAAAGGGGAAAATAACCCCGTTTTCAAGAAGGGGAAAATGGAAGACCCAGGGAACTACAGAGCAGTCAGTCTTCCCTCTGTGCCTGACAAAATCTTGGAGCAGATTCTCCTGGAAAGCTTTGTAAGGCAGTTGAAAAACAGTAAGGTGGTTGGTGACAGCCAACATGGCTTCACTAAGGGGAAATCCTGCCTGACCAATTTGTTCTGATGAAGTTTAACCATGCCAGGTGCGAGGTCCTGCACCTGGGTTGGAGCAGTCTCAGGCACAGCTGCAGGTTGGGAAGAGAAGAGATTCAGAGCAGCCCTGCAGAGAAGGACTTGGGGGTGTTGATCGATGAGAAAATGAGCATGAGCCAGCAGTGTGCACTCACAGCCCAGAAAGCCAAGCATATCCTGGGCTGCATCAAAAGGAACATGACCAGCAGGTCGAGGGAAGTGATCCTGCCCCTCTACTCTGCTCTTATGAGACCTCACTTGGAGTATTGTGTGCAGTTCTGGTGTCCTCAACCTAAAAAGGACATGAAACTGTTGGAACAAGTTCAGAGAAGGGCCATGAGGATGATCAGGAGCTGGAGCACCTCCTTTGTGAAGACAAGCTAAGAAAACTGGGGCATTTCAGCTTGGAGAAGAGGCTGCTGTGTGGAGACCTCTTAACAGCCTTCCAGTATCTGAAGGGGGCTACAAGAGTGCTGGAGACAGACTCTTCATTAGGGACTGAAGTGAAAGGACAAGGGGTAATGGTTTCAAACTGAAACAGGGGAAGTTCAGGATAGGTAGTTCTTTACTGTGAGGGTGGTGAGGCACTGGAACAGATAGGCCAAAGAAGTGGTAAATGCTCTATCCCTGATACTCTTCAAGGTTGGATGGAGTTTTGGGTGATGCAGTCTAGAGTGTGTGGTGTACCTGCTCATGGCAGCGGGGCTGGAGCTAGATGAGCTTTAGGTCCTTTTCAACCCTAACCACACTATGATTCTGTGAAATCAAGATAATAATAGGCTGTCAGTCCAGTGAAAGAATGCAGTTTAGTGTCCCTTAGGTAAAGTTTTCACATTAATAAAATGTAACAGTACTGTAGTATAGAAAATCTATGCTTAAGGACACTGTACCTGTTTTTTATGTTACAGTCATAGTGGTACAGCATCAGGCTTTTTTCTGTTTTAAACCTTCGTTCTGTGGATAATTGCTGCATTAAGAAAACAAAGTTTATATTTCGAACCCATTAAAATTGTAAGTCTACCTAATGTTGTCCTCTGAAAACTTGTCTGCAGTGGTTCTTGTACATTGAACCCTGCTTTGAATTGTCAGAATGGGAGCCTTGATAGCAAGTATTTGTTACATATGCGTATAGAAAAGGTATTGTTAGAATATAAGGATTATGTTAAGATTTCTTTTAGTTACGGTTGTTTTTCCCAAGTGAGAGGGCAGTTTGTTGCCTTTTATAGATTTCTTTATTTTACTAAGTAGATAAATGACCTACAGACTTAATATGAACATAATCAGGTTTTTAATACAGCTCATCCTTTGATTCTTTCCATTTTATCAACATCAGGCTAAAACAGCAAGAAGAAGAAAGAAAGCAGTTGAAAGATATTAGAGCTAATTCTGCTGGTAGAGTTTCTAATTCTAGAAAATTAAATGAGAACATGGATGATTATCTCTCTCGTCTAATAGAAGAGAGGGATACCCTGTTGAGAACAGGAGTATATAATCATGAAGACCATATTGTGAGTGAACTTGATCGTCAAATCAAAGAAGCTATTGCAAAAAGGAACACCACTAAATAAAAACAAACAAAAAGTTGATAAAAAGAACCAAAATTTCAGCAGAGTGATTTTTATAAATCTGTATTACCTTGCAGTTCCATAAGGTAAGGCTTCATTTTGCACATTATTGTTAGGTCTTTCTGAAGTGAATGTAAATATTTGCAAAATGTGAAGTTAAACACAGTTTTAAGTTTGATGGTGGTGACAGCTGTTTGATGTTTTTATACTCATGTATAGATATGTAAATATATTTATCTGTTGTGGTTTCCTCTGAAGTGTTTTCTACCTCTTTTTGCATCACCATGGCTATGTTTATTTGTAATATTTTTAGTATGCATTCTAAAACTGTTGGTCTATATTGTCATCATTTCATTAAATTTTTGAAAAGATTTCTTCAGCTGTACTAGGGAAAAGTGACGTCAGCTGTTTTCCATGACAGAACTCTTTAATTCTGAAGCTAAGTGCAGCACCAGCCAAATGTCACATTTTTACTAAATCACAAAATAATCAATTTTTGCTTCTCTAACTGTCACTAACATGATTAAGTTTTGAAATAAGTAAGAGACAAGGCTGCAGGCATGTCTCTGAAACTTTATGAAATTGAAACTGAATCAATTACTAAGTAACTAGTTTGCTTTTACAGGGTGAAAATCCTAGCAGTTTTACACTTAGACCTGTATGGGTGAGCCCAAGAGTTCAGAAATATGTGTGCGTTCTTACATCCATCCCTTGTGAAGAAAGATACTTGAAGCACTACTTCAGTGAATTTATACACTTTAAATTCTGTACACATACATAAACAAGAGCTTTTCTAAGTAAATATGCTTTCCTTAATCAAGATCTAACCACTTTGCACTTACTTAACATATATTTCAAAGCATATTATCTCATTACCACTTAAGTTGTATGTAAGGTTTCGTTTGATTATGGAAGTATGAACCAAGAGCAGTCTCAAGGTGTTTAATGCTGCAAAAAAGGTTAGTTTGTTAGCATAGTCACGGTTGAAAGCATTTTGGTTTCCAGCTTTCATTCTATTTCAGTAATTTTAAAATAATTTGTGTGGATCTAGCTAAATAATACCTTACCACATTGAGCTTTCAAAAGGCGTTTTTGTCTGTTCTATAGGCACAAATGTTTCTCTACTAGAATTTGTTATTTCGAGAGTGAGCCAAGATACCAATAGAAAAAATCTCATTATTTTTCACAAAAATAAGTGAGCTTCCATAGATGTGGCTGTATTCATGTGACCTTCCTGTTTTGTATGGTATTAATTGTAAGTTATTTTTTAAATATTGTATCTGGTTTTGCCTCTAGGTATATTGGTTTTTCTCCTCTTACCATGGGCATATCTCCTGTTAAATAAACTATTTTTTCCTTTAGAGAAGTTTTAAACAAGCCGTGTAAACACAGATCATATTCTGTGAGGGATTATTACTTTTCAATACCAGATTTCATAAAAATGCTTTTCTAATACTTTCCATGCTCCTGTATTTTTGAAATTAGTGTGCTTGAAGAGATTGCTCTCCACTAGCAAAGCAAATAACACTTTCATAAATCCAACGCAAATCCTTAAAAAAATAATTTCTAACATCATGGCTTTGTCATATCACTGATACATGTTCATATGCAATTAATGCAGGTTTATTGGGGAGCTTCTATTTTGACAGGAGACTTGCTCATGCTGATTTTCTTCAAAAGCTTGCTCACTTGCTGGAAGTGTAGTTTCTTCTTCAAACGCTGGAGGGTGCCTTAGACTTGAAGATCACACATTGTGTTGACTGAATTTTTATAATTGGTGATTTTACGAAATGGTATCCCAGGACTTTTCATCTGTGTTACTTTATTAAATAAAATTGAAAATTTTAATAAATATTAAGGTATTTTTGTCTGGTTTATGTCTATGTATTTGAACAGAAATTTTTGTTTCCTATTCCTAGTAATGTGACAGTCTTTAGTGTTTGAATTAATGGTATTTACAAGTTTACTTTCAGTGTTAATTTCACTTTTTAATTCCTCATTGTGTCTCTTCCATGGCTTGCAAAGAAAACAGCAGTCGTGTTGCTGTGGGGCTTAAACAGAGATTACCTGGTTAAATTTTCTTTGTAATAAATCAAAGTATTGAGTAAAATAAAAGGTAGAATACTTTATAAACCTGATCTGCAGGCCTTATTAAAGCTATTTGGATCCATTTTAAAGCTATTTGGATCCATTAAAGCTATTTGGATCCATCTTACTCCTTGCAAGGGTAAGAAGCATGAATTTTGTGATTATTAAAACACCTAGTTAGCAGTTCTGATTTCTAATAGAATTGTAGAATCATAGAATAGTTAGGATTGGAAAGGCCCTTAAGATCATCTAGTTCCAACCCCTGTGCCATGGGCAGGGACACCTCCCACTAACCCCTGCTACCCAAGGCTCTGTCCAACGTGGCCTTGAACACCACCAGTGATGGAGCACTCACTGCTTCCGGGGGCAACCCATTCCAGTGCCTCACCACCCTTACACTAAATAATTTCTTCCTCATATCCAATCTAAACTTACCCTTTTTAAATTTGAAACCATTACCTCTTGTGCTATTATCACAATCCCTAATGAAGAGTCCCTCCCCCGCAACTTTGCCGATGATACCAAGCTATGTGGTTTGATTGATACACCGGAGAGAAGGAATGCCATCCAGAGGGACCTTGACATGCTTGTGAGGTGAGCTGATGCCAACCTGATGAAGTTTAACCACGCCAAGTGAAAGGTCCTACGCCTGGGTTGGAGCAATCCCAGGCACAGCTACAGGTTGGGAAGAGAAGAGATTCAGAGCAGCCCTGCAGAGAAGGACTTGGGG
>JANRGW010023486.1:0-20740 GCA_024733675.1 Psilopsiagon aymara
TGCATCAAAAGGAGCGTGACCAGCAGGTCAAGGGAGGTGATCCTGCCCCTCTACTCTGCTCTCATGAGACCTCACTTTGCTGCATGGAGACCTCATAGCAGCTTTCCAATATCTGAAGGGGAGCTATAGAGATGCGAGGGAGGGACTCTTCATTAGGGAATGTAGTGATAGGACAAGGGGGAATGGGTTTCAACTTAAACAGGGGAAGTTTAGATTGGATATGGGGAAGAAATTCTTTACTGTAAGGGTGGTGAGGCGCTGGAATGGGCTTCCCAGGGAAGCTGTGAATGCTCCATCTCTGGCGGTGTTCAAGGCCAGGCTGGACATAGCCTTGAGTGGCATGGTTTAGTGTGAGGTGTCCCTGCTATGGCAGGGGGGTTGGAACTGGATGATCTTAAGGTCCTTTCCAATCCTAACTATTCTGTGATTCTATGCTTCTATGACATTATGGACATTTTATGCTGATTTGGGGGATTTGTTTTGTTCAGGTAGAGCATGATGTTTTTGAAGTAGGTTTTGATAATTTTTAAATTTGAAAAGACAATTCATTTTGAGTTGTTTTTATCTGTGACTAGAACCAGTTGTGTTCAATTAATTCAGGAAAAACAGTGACTTGAAAACAAAGTGTTCTTTTGCCAGACTATATTTTGGTTCACATTTCAAATTTCACTCTAGACTTAAAAAGGACACAAGTCTTCTGCAAAAAGAAAAGAAGCAAATGAAGAACAAAGAGAAAAGAAACCCCAAAGCTTGTTTACTGCAGATTGATCTGCAGTGATTTCTTTGTGTCTTATTTTTCTACTCAGCCAATAAATAAAATGTGATCAGTTTTCACAAACCTTCACTCTTAATTTATATCAGAAAGCTGAGGTAATCTGTATGACTTCTGAAAGAAAAACTGGACTAAGGTGCTGTAGAAGCTGGGTTGCACCTTGCTCATCTCAGCATTTTCCCCGGCTCACTGCATGCAGGGTGCAGAGCAGTGTGATGTGACTCTGCTTTGCCCTTATGGACAAGACACTTGGGGCTCCCCTCCACCATGCAAGGAGCCATGACAGGACCCGTTGCGCTTTGAGGTGAATTACTTAAGTCTTTATATATGATGAGTGCAATAAAGAGACCAAAAGTAGTTTCTGCTTCAAAGCCAAGTTTTGCACAAATGGGAACAAAATCTTGAGCTGGTTTTAAATTGAGAAACTGAAATGATGATGCGAGACAACAGCAAAATATACACACCAATATTGTGTACAAAGCCTCTGCCAGGCCTTGACGTTTTCGGGTTTTGTTTTGATGTGTTTTGAAACTGGATTGTTTGGATCATCAGGCAATGCCAGATAATGTGCATCCCTGGACATCCAATGGAAAGAAGTGAAAAGGTTTCAAGACAAAACCAAGTAAAGTGTAAGAATGTCAGGAGCATTCGGTTGGGCTGGAACTCCAGGGCTCCATGTGGGTTTTGGTGTTGTGAAGGGTTTTATTTTATATGAAAAACCCACATGGAAGTGGCTTCCAAACCACCCAGGTATTCATAACCCCTGCTCAGACACAGACATAGGGTCATTTTCTCAATAGTGCCATTAAATTGAATGAAAACTCCAGGACACTAACATCCTCACCTACTATGAATAAGCTTCAATGGTGCCAATTTAGATTCTAGGGTTAGAATTCATCTGACACAATACCTTTATTTTCAGTGTAAACTTTGTGATCTGAGCAAGTTGTGCTCTCCTTTATTTGGAGAGATTCATCTCAGCCTAAAATAGCAGTCTGAGGTCAGCCAGGGAAATTATGCTTACTTCCCTCCGCTGAGCACAAAGGGAGAAGGAGTTGACAATCTCATATATAGCTATTTCTACTGTAGACGATGACTGTTAGGTGAGGTGGATTTGACCCTGATTGTTGCTTTCCATAAAAACTGAGAAGAAATTCTCATAACCTTACGCATTTTTAAAAGCTCCATAAAGATCATGTGAATTATGTAGGGGCATCAGCATTAAGGTCATCTATTCCCACCTTTTGCCATACAGTGAACAGCCTCTTGATCTACAAAAGAGCATACCAAATGACCAAACGACTGTAGCTGCCCAATCTGAGATTTAAGGGGTCTTAATTCAGACAGCAGGACTTGCAGCTTGTCAAAACTTGACCCTTGTGCCCTGCTCCAAGGTGGGAACACGCCTGAAACATGAGGCGCTCTCCTTGTGAGGAGAAAGAAGCCGAGCTCAGTGTGTTATATGGGCTGAGCAATGTCTGTTTTGGGGAAAGTCACAGGGATTTCTGTACTAGACAGCTCCATGATGTAGATGCTCAAATGGCTGCCTGTGTAGCCAGTCATAGAAGTGTTGACATCCAGAGATCATTTCTGGCAGACCTATGGGTGTCCAGAAAAAAGACATCTATCTGTGAGCAGGAATTTTAAGAACCCACACCTTTAAGTTTTGCATTCCAAGTCACAGCTACTTCCTTTGCCAGTTCAGCTCTAAGGACTTGCTTGCACCTTTCCAGAAACATGTAGAAACATCTGCAAGTGCAGGAGAACTGGGCTCTAGAGAACTGGCACATCCAACAGTATGGATGGATGTATCTGCGGTGTCTGTCTTTCAAGCCCCAGTGGCATTGCCTTTGAAGGCAATGAGAATTTTGTTATTGACCTCAGCTGGAATGAGATCAACGGGAACAAGCTTTTAGGTAAATATGCCCCGACACATTAATCAAAGGTATGTTTGTTTCCTTAATGACTTTCTGGACCCAGCAGAAGGGGTGATTTCAGATTGTTTCAGTAGAGTGAGGGCAGCTGTTAGAGTGCAGTTATAAAAGCCAGACTTTAAAGGTATTTTGCAGTTGTCTAAGTAGCTGGTATGTGTGTCTTGAATCGTTTGGTTTGAATACAAAGGTCACCCAAGAGATGTGTGTAAATGCCTCCTGGATTTCGTTTTCTTTTGACTTCTTTTGGTCTCTGTTTCTGCAGTGCTCCAATTACCTTTCACAGCACCGCTGATGCAGACAAACTGAACCAGCTTTGTTTTGGCTGGAGGTATAAAACAGTCTCAGGTAATTTTCTGACAGATTTTTTTCCATCGCTTTGCTAACCTAATCTAAAACCTCTTTGGTTTTTATAGGATACCAATCTATTTTGTGCATGACAGCATTAAGTCATGACAAATGAGTGAAACAGCGGTCAAAAACGTTTTGCCAGTATCTCACTGAGACTCAATTAGACGTTTTCACTTCTGAAAATTACCCCACATTTTAATAATAAAACAAGCGCTTAAGGTGCTTTAATAGTGTGCATTTTTCTTAAGGAGAGGGAATTTATACTTGACCCTGACAAAGCATTCACTGTAAGAACATATGTGGTATGGTTTAGTAACCCATACACAGACATGTGTGCACCCATGCTAGTACTGCATATGTTTTATCCCTTTTTCCTGTCCTGGTGTCTACAGAAAGGCAATAACCTTGAGGGAGGAAGAAACAAAAATGAAACCATGCTGAAAAACTTTTATCGTTTTATTATTGGTGCCTTTACATTAATACTGCTGTTTTGTGCTGAGAAAACCAATCTGTTACACGTAAGGTAACTGTAATATACAACATAGAAATGCAGTCTAAGTTAATTACAACAAGGAGCTACAAAAAAATTTCGTAGGAAAGAAGTCACCTAACATTGCAACTGTGCTTGCAACAAATCACTCCCTTACTGCAGGACTATGCACATTGTGAACCATGGTTATTTACACGTCCCTTACAACCGTTAACAACAGAAAGGCTAAAATCAGTCTAAAAAGTTCCAGAACATCACTATATACTGTACAATCCTCAAAAATAATTTATTACACTGTTTCTAAAAAAAGGTACTAATTTTGTTTTGATTTCTTCTGTTTTCTGGTGTTTTCCAAAGTGCACAACATGTGCAAAATTTTGCCTAACAGTCTAAAACCTCAAGAGCTGAACTGCAAGTCACAATCACAGAGATGAAGTGGTGGAGTCCAGAACTTCCCTTCCATTGCAGACGGTCGGCACGTACATACTAGCAGATGCTGAAAGAGAAAGAGAGGGGAAAAATCAACTATCTTCAGGACAGCAATAAATTACAAGACATAGGGTAAGAATTTATGTTGCTCTGGAGCATCTCGCCCAATTTAACCAAGATGACAGTGTCAGCAGTGGAGCTGATGGAGGTACAAGGCAGTTCAGCATCCTCTGGAGGAACCTGATTTCTCTTTGCTGACCATTGAGAGCCCTTTGTGTGACTCAGCTTCTCCAAGAAGTGTCTGAGTAGAATATATGAATTTTTGTTTGATGATATTGCATCACTGGGTCTCACTGTGTAGCACTTTGCATGGTAGTGTGAATTAATATAGCTAGAGTGGTGCTGAGCTATCCCTGTGGAATAAAGTGAACTTCTGGATTTTTTGTGTTTTATTAGCAACAAATGCTAAGGTCTGATCCTTTGAGCTTTCCTATAGCTGCAGTGGACATTCCTGAAATAAAATATGTGCATTTTTAAATCTAAGAAATGATCCACCTCTGCATATTAGAACTGTGTGTTAATCTAAGTTTTAAGTTAAAATACAAGAACTATAAGTACATGTTAGGTGAAGTGAAAAGATTTTTGAACAACTGGATTTGAGAGCAGGATTATTTCTCACGTAATCCCAGAGTATTTTCTGGCCCCAACACTCTCCATTTCTAGGATCTCTGGATTAGGATTCAATATGCATCCAGAGGTGAGGCCCAGAATCTGATATCCTTCTCTACATTGCCTAATATTTTATACCACAGGTTTTCATGGCTTCAGGGATACAGCAATTGAATCTGAGTATCAGAATCTGTTCCTAAATGTATTTGTATTTTGACTGAAGGATATATTACCATACTGCTAGAGCCTTGTGGACTTTAATTTAAAAGCGAGCTGGTTTGCCCATCTTTGTTAAAATTATCCACTAGGCATCAAGAATTTGTTTTCAGATACTCTGTGACATCTCTGCTCATGGCACCATAAAGCTGTTTGTTGAAAGATACATTAGGTTAATGATAACAGTGACCCAGAGAAATGTGATGCCTTCATCAAAGAATACACTCAGCAAGCACTGACTTGGTAAACTCAATCATCCAGTGTAAAAAGCAATTTATGCAGCTGACAAGGGCATGTTCAATCTCCCAAAAGTGACTACACTCTTAGTTGCAGACGGGTTCTTTAAAGATGCTCAGCATCATTTTTAGAACAAAGCATTATTTCTTCATATCAGCAACTGTTTCTAATTATTTCATTGACTGAATAAATATTTTATGGAAAACAGAACTGCTTTAACAGAAGAAATATAGAGGCACCTATTGGACTAACCTACTACTCATAGGGCAGGACATAATCCTGGTAATAGAAGAGCTAAGAATGAGCCCCAGCTCTGTATCAGGTTGATATCACAACCTGGATATGTATTGTGAGTCACATACCTGAAAGCAGTTCCTGTAGGTAAAAGGTCACAGGGCATCTATGATTTTGTGAAAATGAGCTATCAGGTTTTGTATTCAGTTTTTAATTGGCTATAATATGGCAACACATTGACGTGTGCCAAATTATTTTTATTATTGTTCATAGTATGATTTCTACTTATTGTTGACAAATAGAAAAATCAGTGCTGCTTAGGAAACCTGATTCAAATCGCTGTTCTGCTGCAGCATGACTACAGGCAAAAGCATTTTGTTTCTGTGAAGATCAGTCACCCGTCCAGAATTTTTTTTGCTTCAGGGTTTTTTTGAAGTTCAACACATTGAAAAGCATGAATAGCTCAAATACTGCCATAAACTGGGTCAGGAGGGTGTTCAGGTTGGACAGATAGTGATAGGTGAGGAAGGAGTGGCCTTGGCTTTTGAGTTCCCAGTCTTCCTTCACAGCACGTACCCCTCTTGTAGTGCAGAGAGGCAGTTAACTCTGCTGTGTGGAGTAAAATGCCCTCACTGAGTATCCAGTGCTCTCTGAGACAGTACAAATGATTGTGTTTTTCCTTACAAATCTCAGCAGTGTTAACTGCTGCCCCACAGGGTTCTGAGTTTCACATCGTGTCTTATAGCAACAGCCAAGGGGGTTCCTGAAATATTGCTGTATCTGCAGTTGTGACACTTCACTTCCATTTTGCCTTGTGTTGAGGCCAACGACAAATGTATGACATGACCAGAAGTCTTGATTTGTCTGGAATTCATTCTTCTGATCTCTTCTTTCCTGGTTATCCTTCATTTTGCTTAGATAATCCAAGGCAAAGAACCAGAGGTAAAATGCAAGAGCCCAGCACTGCTGTGGGTACCTTGCATCATGCCTACGTAGTCAGGAACAGGCAGATTCAAACTCCCCGTGTGCCACTTCTCTACATAGTCCAACAACTGTGAGCTAATCATGTATAAAAGCCATATATCAGGGCGAGTTTGGAACAAGGGCTGGAAAAACAAATTTTGAGAGGGAAAACTTAATATTCCTGCTATAACAGAAGATTCTGTTCTTTTTCTGACCCCTGGAGGAGCTCAAATCTGTATGCACCTCTCCATGTGGATTTAACTTGGATGAATGACATCTTCTGGGGGTAAAACTTAGCCTGAATCATGCATGTGCTAAAATCAGTACTGAGCTCTCTGGGAAGTTTTGTGACTGCTGACTTCCTACCTTATGGAAATACATCTGCCAAGCCCATAAAACAGGCCACAGGAAAACTGGGGAACATCCCAATGGGCAAAACTCTGCAGGGGAAGTAGAGCTCATGCAGCACTCTGCCAAACATGGATTTTCAAATTCAAATGAATGTGTATGGATATACACATTTTAAAACATGTCATATACCCAGGTGCATGTATATTCTGCCTCTCTTCAGCTTAAATCTGTATTCCTTTGTAGTCTAGACTTCAGCCATCAAAATGATCAAAGCCTGGTGCCTCTAAACCACTTCCTCACTTAGCAGGCAAGTATTCATCTCACTACGTGCTCCTGCAGAGCACATAGCAAAGAAGAGGAGCTGTATTCAGATGACTACATGAGGTGCTCAGTTTAACTTTCATGACCACTGCCACACTGCAGCTTATATGGCTGACCAGTGACTCAGGCTCCCCTAACCACTGCTCAGTTTAGGGATGTAGCTGCGATACACACTTAAAGCTAACACTTAACCCTACTCAAGAGCATCATAAGTGTCACTTACCTTTTCTCATAGTGTTTGACCAGTTTTCACTGTTCAAGGAACTGTGTTAAAAACTGCCTGTGAGTCACTTGCTGTTCATGAGCCCACTATGCTCTTGGCATTAATGACTGATGGCGTGAAGAGGTAACTTCAGCCCTGAGATGCAATGGAGGTGGGAATCCATGGAGACAAGAAACACACTGCCCATTCAAACAACTTGGATACTACTGTCCTCTATGATAATGAACAAGAATTAGCTTTTTGGATGTTGCTGTTACCACAATGCCCTGAAGCTGATTTTGATCAGTTTCATACTAAGCAGTTTCTGAATGATGAAAACACCATCAAGACCAAAATAAAAACAAGCTGACAGCCCCAGGACTGATGAGAGGAATATTTAAGGCATGGATTAGAATCAGTATGGATGACAACCATTTTTTGGAGGTTTATAAAAGACTAAACAGCTAAAAAAAAAGAAAAAGAAAACTCATTTTAAATAATTTAGAAATAGATAAAATAGAGCAAGGAAAAGTTTTACTTCTTAAAAAAACTTGCACTCTGATAGACAGTGAATTCTCAGTGTTATTTTCCCAAATAATCACCCCAGATGGCAACTATAGGGCTTTTTCCACTGTAAGTGGTGGACCTATTAGTCCTACTTCCAGGTCCTTGTCTTGCCATGGTCCAGAAAGACCAAGAAAGATGAGCAGCCCTTATGCAGGTAGGTGCAAGCCACCTTTCTAAACAATGAAGTAGCAAAAGATTGTAAGCCTGGATTTTTATGCTTTCCTTAATATCTTAAAGCTATTCATAAACTTGTAAAAGCAGGCTTTTAATGTCAGAATGTGCACGGAGGTTGTCTTTCAGTCAGATGCATGCGTGTACACACACGTGTTATCCAGCCATTATAAGAAAAAAACCCTAATTCAAAAATGTAATCTTGTAAAAATGTATCTGTGAATAAAAATTATTTCTGAGATTATTCCATATTATGAAAGACAAAAAAACCTTGAAAACACTACTTGTACAAATTCCATTTGGGATGAAAATGATCTCATGAGATTTACTGTTTTGTCAACCAAACTTCCAAAGGCTATTGGGAATCCATCAGTCTTTTGGGGGTGCCCGGCTCTCTGGGCACTCAGTGCCATCTGATCTCTCTTGGTTTAAGTTTCCCAGAATATTAAGGAGATTTCAGTTTATGGTGTTAGGACTGGATGCTGTCCTGACTGGTGAAATGGAGGACACGCAGAGACACATGGCTGCTCTGTTGTTAATGGACCCTGGACATTCATATACAATACAGTTTGGAGTGGGAGAGCCAGAGGTAACTGGGAACCCTTTACCTCCTAATCCCTGACAATGTGATACACAGCAGGGTCCCAAGTGTCTTCCATGTTCTGTCTGAAATCTGAAGCACCAAAGGTTTTCAACCAATTTTAAAATGTAGATTTTGATACTCAAAATCTGAGGCCAGGTCAGTGTGGACTTGCTGGCAAACTGTGCTCTGTGTCCCCTGTTTCCTCTGTTTCTTAGTCCTTGCCTTGATATAGTTGTAGTGTGCTTTTTCGACTAGCTTTCCAGGCCTAACATGCTGTCCACGGAACTCCGTGAACGAGGTGCTGTGTGCTCGCATCCTTGACTAGTTAAGCTTGACAAGGAAAAAAACAACAATCATACATGTAACCTATTTCTTTTTTTTATCCAAAAAAGTCTCTGAGCAACACACCCCAAAGAGGAGTAACAGCCTCAAAACAGAATCACAGATGTGAATCTGCTCGGGATGAAGAGACTGAAGATGAAGGAAAGGAGGGAGCTGAGCAGATGAGCTATTCTTGCAACAGAGCACTGATTGCTTCTCATGGCTGTGGCACTTACTAAAGGCATTGCTCACATTCTGCATACAGATACGGTTTATAACATTCCTTGCATGCGTTTGCTGCAGGCTTGGAGTCTTTCCTTATAATACAGGTGATAAGAGCCATTGAGAGCATGCTCCTTTGTGACCCAGGTCCTGCCAGCATGTCATTTTGACAGGAATACTCCAGGGCAATCTGTTCCTGTCTCTGCTGCAAGTGGCAGCGAGTTACAGGCAGCCTGCTTTATGCTCGAGTCAGAGGCCAACAAAAGCTTCCTATGGATTTCAGTGAGCTTCAGGGCATGCTCTGAGCTGACTCCCAGAGGATAGAGATGGGTTTTTCTCTTCAGACACAAAATGAGTGATGCTTTCACAGGGTGCCTAGAAATTTTTACAGGGTTCAGCCTATGAAGGTCTTTCTGTGACTGGTAATAAACCCACCTTGCCTTTATCCAAACCCACATCCTCATAGAAAGGTTACTTACACTGGGAGTAAGTGGTCCCGGTCCCACTGACACTGAACCTGTTGAGGTGGAGTCTGTGAGTGACCACGTTCTTCTGGGGCTGGAAGAGGATGATGTGCACCTTGGGCGCAAACAAGCAGCCCAGCACAACAAAGCCGCTCAGACTCACAGAGATGCACATGGTGGTGGTTTGCACCTAGGAGAGAGTGGGCGCAAAGCACTGTGTTTCAGTATGGAAAGCTCTGGAATGCAGACTATTAGAAGCATTATCATACAACAGTGGGAAATACAGCCCTGGGGGTTTGCACTGGGACTAGCTGGTCTGAACATCTGGCTCATCCTTATCTTCTGCAACCTGAGTGGCATGCATGGTGCTGATGGTGCTCATGTCCCTTCAGAGCAATGTGAGATTGACTGTGGTTTTCCTCATTTTAGTGCAGAAAGGATTGTTCTGCTCACTTTCTCTCATGTGTCATGTTCTTGATTTCTAAATTGATTAAGAAATCCTCTGTAGCGCCTATCTGAGCAAAGACATTCTGGCTGCAGTGGAAACCAGCTTGCACATGCAGTGTTTTATGTGGGTTGACATTCAAAGTCTCTTGCAAAGCATCCATTTGAAAACAAGTTTAATGTCCAGCCTCAATCCTAATCAGAGAACTTGAACAGTTCTTTGCAGAAATATAGGTGTGATTTGGAGTAAGAGCTGGTGATACTTGTCAGACTGGGTCTGAAAGATGCCCTGACTTTGGACAGATGTGTTTTGGGCTCAGAAATTAATTGTTTGTAAGGCTACAGGGCTTTTAGAGTAGTTGCCATGGGGCATTTGTCAGTAACTTTGCTAGCACTATCTTTCTTCCTTACTGTTCAATGGTATAACCAGGTGCCAGTTTACTGCCTCGTTTTCAGTTTATATTCTTTTCCTCCAAGCAGATTCCTTAATTAAGATGTTGACTTAAACTGCTTTTATACTCTATGGCTTGATGTGAATGATTATGCATCCACGGCTCATTTTTCCTTAGTTACAATCCTGCAGTCCTTGGAGATTAGTCTTCTTCCATGGGAATGCTTCTCCTATCTCCTTGTCAGAAGTAATTGTGCGAAATGAAAAATTGAGTAGGAAATGGACTTTGTTGGTTTTCATATATACTGAGTACCAAGTGCTTTGTCAGCAGTGAGTGTAATTAATGTGGCCATATAATAAACACTCTTTACGCCAGGTAGATGTGACAAGCACTATGAAAAGGTACTCAGGTTTCATAGGGTGAGCGAACATAGAAAACCCTACAGGGAAAACACAAGAAAGAACACCTTATGTTTTTTTGCCCACAGGGCTCTGCAGCAGTCTGTGGTAGGTATTGAACTGGGCACTTTACATGTACAAGAAGACTTTGAGTCTTCTTACAAAGCAAGAATAAATGAAGGTAGTAGTTTCTAGGTAGATTCTCTTCACCAGCAAAGCCTTCCTCCCCACTCTGCTCTGCTGGGGTGTGTGCCACATGGAGCAGCTCAGCTGTGCTGTCATAATTATACACTCAATCAATGAAATGATTTGGGTTAAAAATAGCCCCATCCCACAGGGTTCTTTTTAACCCAGATCACTTTGGTGGTTCAATGTGTAACCTGGCCTCACTGACACACTGACTTAAGATTTTGCCTAAGGTGATCAGGTTGAAAATTCCCTTAAACGTGCTAGATATTTGGGCTGCTGTGAATTTATGTCATGTGTGCTTATTTAATCATATCAGGTTCATTGTATCTTTGATTCTGATGCCAGTGTGAATCTCTGCATGCAAGTCAATGGCATCAGAGAAACCTATCTTTTCCATGAGCCCTCCTTCATTTTTTGACATGCAGCTAAGAGTCAACCACCAAAAGCAACAGTTTGCAGAGCAATTTCTCGCCTGTGCTTTGGGCTCCTCTAGACCTTCTGGGACCACTGGAGGACTCCTGGGAGCACTTCAAGGAACATCAGGATGCCTTACTACTGCTGGGGGAGGACTGCTGCAGGAGGCTGTGACTCTTAGCAACCTCCTCCAGCTCCTAAGGAGCCCTGTCAGCTGTCTTTGACCAGCTTGGAGCTGTTGTGTGAGCTGACTCTTGAAAAGGTAAGATTGGCCACTCTTGTTGCAGGCACCGGGAAGAGACTACTGTAGGTGCTGGGCATCTAGTAGTTCTGCAGCATGAAGAAATGTGTACAGAAGAGGGCTGTAAACTTTGCTGAAGGCTGCGTTTGTGTGAATAGCAAGGGTGATGTAACTGGGCATGGTCCACAGTGCCAGCAAGGGATACTATCCCTGGCATATCAGAATTATCAGACTAAACTCTTGAGAGAGGATGCAGCTCTTCATCTCTGGGCTTTCAGGAATGCCTAAGGGAGATTGGGGGACTTGTTTTTGCAGGAGATGTGGAGGATTTCTGTTGTTGAGTTAAGGAGCTATGGAAAGGGGTCAGCTGATTGTGAAGCATCAGACACGATGAGAGAAAGACGGAATGGATCTTCTTTGACACTGTGCAGGTATAAGAGCCTGGTCTGTACTAGTGAAGAATTAGGCAGCCTGTTTGTTGAGCTTGGAAATGGAGAGTCTGACAGTGATGAAGGCTGGAAGTGTGTGACTTGTGGCAGCAGGCAGATGGCTCCTGTTTTACTTACAGAGCTGTAATTATAGCATAGGTCGGTACCTTGGTACTGCACATAAGGTGCAATTCCCTAACAAGAGAGGGAGTTGCACCCTGTGGGAGAGTAATGCAGTGACTGGAGCTCTGGCCATCAACGGGTCTTGAGCCAGATGATGTATTATGGGTCAGGATTAGAGGGCAAATCTAAGTGGGCAACACTGTAGTGGGTGTCTGCTTCAGACTATATGATCAGGAAGAAATAGAAGAGGTATTTTTCAGACAACTGGAAGAAGTCTCACGCTTGGAGGCCCCCATCTTCTTGGGGCAATTCAACCATCCTGATAACTAATGGAGGGACAACACAGCACAGCAGAGTCAATGCAGGAGCACTGTGGGATCAACTTGCTAAAACCGGGGATTGAGGAACTGATGAAGTGTCATGCTTTTGTCTGGGATAGAGTTAATTTTCTTTCTAGCAGCTGGTAGGGTTCTGTGGTTTGGATTTAACATGAGAATAATGTTGATAATGCACCAGTGTTTTAGCTGTTGCTTACACTAAGTCAAGGACTTTTCTTGTGCCCTGTTGGCAAGGAAGCTGTGGGTGCACAAGAAGCTGGGGGGGGACACAGCCAGAACAGCTGATGCAAACTTGGCAAAAGGGTATTCCATACCGTATGATGTCATCGCCAGTATATAAACTAGGGGGAGTTGTCTGGGGAGGGGGTCAATCCCTGCTTGGGAAGTGTCTGGGCATCAGACAGTGTGTGGTGAGCGATCACATAATGAATCACTTGAGTTTTTCTTCAGTTTTGTGTCACTTTCTCTTTTTGTTATCTTCCTTTTCATCACAATTATTACTGTATCTTACTTTATTTCAATTATTAAACTGTTCTTATCTCAGGATAAGCTTTTACTTTTTTCTGATTGACCTCCCCATCCCAGTGGGGATAGTGATCAAGCAGCTGTGTGGTACTTCAATGCCAGCTGGGGTTTATCCCTTATAGATTTGGTTTTACATGCTCTGGTCAGGTCTGTATTCATCTCAATCACCTCTGTGTCCCATGTTGGGTGACACGAAGGACTGTTGTGGTTTAACCCCAGCCAGTTTTGAAAATCCCACTCAGAAGGTAAGGCTCTAAATGCTGTTTGAGGAGTCATGTTCCTTTTGAACATTAATGTTTGTGCTGCCCACTTATGTGACTGTCTGCACTGATATTACCCTCCGTGTCCATCTTCCTGATTACTTTGTGTGTCCAGAGCTGTTCCCCAGTGCCTTCCTTAAACTTTTCCTTCATTAGCTCCAAGCCATTACTTGCCATTCTTTCTTCTCCTGAGACTGAATAAGCCCTTTCTCTCTTTTTGTTGCCTTGAAATTATTTATAGTCTGTGATCATGTCTCCCTGGGTTTACTCTTGTCTAGACTAAATATATTTAGCTCTTTTACTGTCACTTTGTGTGTCTTACTGTGTCCTTTGTTATCTATCCTTGTTTTCTCCAGGTTCTCAGTACCTTTCCTAAGCTAAGTTGCACTAAACATACTGTTCCGGGGTCGTCGTGCCAGAAGTATGTTAAGAGGCATTATTAGCTCCACAGTTTTACATGCTACTTCATGTACGTACTACTGGTGCTAATACACCCCTAGAGCTAATCTACCTTTCTTCTGGGCGAAAAGTTGAATTAATTCACTGCAAACTGCTGTAAGGACCAAGTCCAGCAGTCACTTCTCACTTGATAATAGCTGTGAGACTTCCTGTGGAGCAGATCTAATCTTCTTCTGAGACAATTCCCTTCTGTCAAAAAATATTGTGTTTTCTTAATCTTGAATCTTTGCAACATTTTGTGACAATTTAAACAATTTAATATTTTTAAGTTGGTTGGTGAAGGTGACCAATATCTTCTGCTCAGTGAGGAGTGTGTTTTATCCCTTACAAAGTATAGAAAGAATAAAAATGTCTATATTCAAACATAACATTTGTTGGATTTTTATTTTTTAACCAACCCTGTTTAATAGGAAATTTTGAAATTCTTTTATATTTGGAATAAAATACCATGTTTGAGTGGCAGATTGTTTTGCAGAAGGAGACTAGTTAGTTCTGCTTTTAATTTAAGGCCTACCTCTACCATGTAACTCATGATCACTCATTCTAGCTTATGATCTACTAGGTTTTTCTGTCAGGACCATGACTTCACATACTGATGTACCAATACGAATTCTTAATCTGTGCTGTATACTTCTGTCACAATCAGACTGATAGTTCTATTCCCTTCCACCTCTAACTGTACATGCTCAGTTTGAAATGAGATCACCTTAGAAATAAGCTAAAACTTGGTAATATGCTTTGGTGGACATTAACATGCCTTGTTTGCAAGGGATCCAGGAGAAAAAAGAAACAAGCTTTTCGTGAATGCCAACACAATACTCTTAAGTGCTGCACATGATGATGGAAACAGAGATCCAAAGACTTACTCTGTAGTCACTGGATGTCACATAAAATATGGGGAGAAAGGCCAGCCAAATGATGCACGTTGTGTACATTGTGAAACCGATAAACTTGGCTTCGTTGAAGTTCTCTGGACATTTCCTTGTTTTGAAGGCATATACCGTGCATAAGACTACGAGGATTACATCATATGTTAAGGAGATTAACATACTGGAATCTCTGACATTGCACTTCAGTATGACAGTCTCCCTCTTCTCAGGAAGAGTGTACCGCCTGGTGCCAGGGGCCTCCAAGATAAGCCACACGGACACTACCACAATCTGTACCAAGATGAGACTCAGGCAGATGAAGACCTGAGAGCTGGGGCTGATGAATTTAGGCCTTTGAGCACCGTTCTTTACACCATCAAATATTCTGGCTATGCAGTTTGTCTTTGTCAGAAGGGCAGAGTAGCAGACAGCAAAGGAACTTCCTAGCCCCAAACGGCGCAGGGTGCAGATAGCTGGAGAAGGCTTGGCTATGAAGAAGAAAGTCATGCTGTAAGACAAGAAGACCCCAAAGAGCAATATGTAGCACAGTTCACGGCCAGAGGCTTTGACCAGGGGGGTATTGTTGTGCTTGATGAACACTGCAATGACCATAAAAGTACAAATAAAGCCCAGGCATGCAATTGTCACAGGACCTATTGCCCAAGCATCTTCCCACTTGATGTAGTCTTCTGGTAGGTCATAACAGCCAGTCAGGTCAGCTGTGGGCCATTTTCCAGGCCCACAGTCTGCACAAGTGAATTCATCAGCCAGGTACTCATAGGTTTCACAGGGAATACAAATCCAGCAGCAGACGTCTCCTGGTTGCATATTCTTCATCTCGTTCGGAGCACAGGGGTCACTGCACTGGGAGACAGGGACAGAGCTCCTGGACCAGTGGATATTGTCCACCTCAAGTGACAAAGTTTCTGCCCAGTGACCGACCTTCACATAGGAGTATCTGCCTCCAGTGTACTGGAAATTGAACACGTTGTATCTTCCAATACCATCTCCAAAGGCATCAAATTTGACCATACTGTCAGCATCATTGGGAGGGTTGAATGGAGCTGTGGAAAAGAAAGAAAGAAAAAGAAATAGAGAATGTTATTATCAAAGCTGCAGATGACATTTTTCATCTGTTTGGCAGGCACAGACACCTGACAGCTTAGAGAATCCAATTCAAGTGCCAACAGGTAAGTTGAGAGGTCCCTATCTTTCTCATTTATGAATTTGGAAAGAAAAACCCTCGGATGATAGAACTCTTTCACTTTACTGCATGAGATATATTTGTAAGTGTTAGATTATGGAAGTCTTTGCTTTTTTTGCTGTGGATAGAGATGAATTCTCCAATTATTCCCCCCCCATTATGCACATCTGCTACCTTCCACATTTTCATTCAAAAGGAAAAGGTTTTCTTCTGAGACTCAACATTATTTGGTGAAATTCGGCTGTCACGAGGTAAGGAAACTTAAATGGTCAGATCAATGAATAGCAGTTTTGCAGCCAGCAGTCTGGAATGCAGTTGAATAGAGGATTCACTCTGAGGATGATGGAGAAGTAGCTATGAAGTCCTCAGTGATTTCTTACTACACTTTTTTCACTTCTCCCTGTGTTGTAGGAAGGTTTGAATCCCATCTATTTTGCTTCAATTTTACTACTTTCTGATATTTCTTTTCTGGTCTGAGATTCTCAGCATGTGCTGTTTTGGTCCTATATCTTGTTTGGGGAGTAGCTATAAAAAACCATAAACAGTATCTGTGACCTTCTGTAAAATCAATATTGCAGCACATCCAGCTGGTAAACTCTGGAGAGCTGTTGTGGTTTTTTTTTTCATTCATGCAGGGAATGAAGAAATATTAAAAATGTATGAGGAAATTGCATTTACCATGTGATTTATTGGTCACTTACTGCAAAATCAAAGGTGTACAGCTTTATAGGCAGGAAGCAAAATGTTTTTTTTTTGCCATTGATGAGCAATAAAGGTGATTTCATTCCCTATTGTCTTTGGTTACAGAAGTGGTTCCACTGTCATTGCTGGAATAAATCTCTTTCCCTCATCTGTGCCCATGCTGTGCTTGAGCATGAGCAATATCGTATAAGGATGTAGTATCTTCCGCCACTTCAACCTCAGATACTCTGGATTTCTTGCAATAGGTTTATTCAGCTTCTATAAAACACCGAGGCCAAATATTTTCACCTTTATTCCTGCAGTATTACTTTATTTTGCAGTACTCCCACTAAGGTCAGTAATAGGGACAGTGGTTTTTAGCACAAAGCCTCAGGTGTTGGATTTGAGGTGTATTTCTTTCCCAACTTTCTTCTTATCTTAGGGCAAGATTGGAAGATACTTTACACCCACTATAGTTTCTTCCGGGTTATAGTCTCATCCTGGTTTAAGGCAGGATACTGCCTATTCTTATCCCTATCCTCTCCTGCACTTTTAACACCTCTCCTCTGTCAACCATGGTGATGGACAGCCTTGGTTTGCAGGATTACAGACTAGGTCTGAGAAATCCAGGAATTTGTAAGAGGACTTTTTTCTCTTGTTCTTCACTGTTGGCATCTAGTTGTACTACTGTGTAGCCCCACAAGACCTCTGAGTTCACAAAAATTAAGAGCAGCATAATGCCCCCTAAAATGTCCAGTACTTCTGGAAATAACATGCTTTATATTAAACAAGTGGATAAATTCACAATATAGGTCTGCCAGAAGAATATTAAGCAGCTTTCCTTCTCTTTCTTCTCCTCTTCATGCACAGGCATGCAAGGTCTTTCATCCAGGAGCAGCGCTAAAACAAAATCACAGTGCAGCACTTAACAGCTCTTCAGTAATGCGTTGTCACTGCCAGTGTCTTATTTCATTATTCATAACACTTATATAGACTGTAGAAGCTGTTAACACAGCAGCCCAGTTTTATCAGCCAATTTATTCACTTCAGTGTAATACAGGCCAGCTCCTGAGGTGTGCTGAGAGCCTGTGACTTCTGATACCAATGGATCTGCAGGGAAGCAAGACAAACTACAAGCTGGTTGCATGGCTTATCTTCTGTCAAATGCATAGCTTCAAGTGCATGAGTACCCTAGTGCGAGTTACGTGAGGGTCAGGAATACCAGCACTTCTTAGGAAAGAGCTCTCCCTGTGTGACATGTTTAGCAACTTCTCAGTTCTGATAGAACATTTATCATTTCAATAAAGCAAAGTATTTTCCTTGGATGTTGCAGCCAAGTCCAGAAAGCAAAGTAGGTGATCTCATGCATAGTTAGCTTGAAGCTTGTGTATATGTTGCGAGGCTGTTCCCACTCTACACGTACGAAGAAAAGACATATGAAGAAAAGACTTTTGTAGGCCAATATGTTTGAAGTCAACCATAGCTTGTAGCTTGAAACATTCATTTTTGTGTTTGCTGATAGAAGAAAATAAATCACAGTCCTTCAGATGGAGAGTATTAAATCACTTAACAAAACAGTGATGGATTAAATTATAGGTATAGTGAGCCAAAGCCTACTAATGAGTCTATTGGTGGTAGCAATTAATATGGCCACTGATTGCATACAAAATCACTAAGGCATTTTAACTGATATTTATCAACATATTCTAGATCCTGTAGAGCTGCTGCCAAAAAGTAATGTTTTCAGAAAATGTGATGTAATAATAATAATAGAAATAAGATGCTTACAGGCAAGAAGATAGTGTCATAATAAATAAGGATTATATGTTTCAGAGTAAAAAGAGTAATTTTTGTGTATTGATAGGCAATTTTCCCAGGGGTGATATCAGGCCATGCCCTAAGACACTGAGAATTTTTTTGAAGTGAGATTTCAGTTTGAGAAAAAACCCACAGTCTTTATAACAGATAGTTCTGGCAGGTCTTTTTCAGAGTGGTAGAACACTGTTTTGGATAGTCTCTTGGGAGATAGGATCACAGAATGGTTTGGATTGGAAGAGACCTTAAAACTCCTCCAGTTCCACCCCCCTGCCACAGGCAGGGACACCTTCCACTAGAGCAGGTTGCTCCAAGCCCCATCCAACCTGGCCTTGGACACTGTCAGGGATGGGGCAACCACAGATTATCTGGGCACCCTGTGCCAGCGCCTCAGCACCCTCACAGGGAAGAACTTCTGCCTTAGATCTAACCTGAAATTCCCTTGTGTAAGTTTGAGCCCATCACCCCTTGTCCTACCACTACAGCCGCTAATGAACAGTCCCTCCCCAGCATCCTTATAGGCCCCCTTCAGATACTTAAAGACTGCTATGAGGTCTCCACGCAGCCTTCTCTTCTCCAGGCTGAACAGCTCCAATTTTCTCAGCCTGTCTTCATATGGGAGACACTCCATATGAAGATCCTGATCATCCTCATGGCCCTCCTCTGGACTTGCTCCAACAGTTCCATGTCCTTTTTTTGTTGAGGACACCAGAACTGCACACAATACTCCAAGTGAGGTCTCACAAGAGCAGAGTAGAGGGACAGCATCACCTCCCTCGACCTGCTGGTCATGCTCCATTTGATGCAGGCCAGAACACAGTTGGCTTTCTGGGCTGCACGTGCACACTGCTGGGTCATGTTCTGCTTCTCATTGACCAACACCATGATGAGGGACATGGATCTACCCATGCTGTTAACTGAAAACTATGAGTTTTCAAACAAACTTTATCTCCTTTGAGCAACATCTTTGACGCTACTCCAGTGCTTGCACTTCATGAAATAAATTATCCTCATTCAAAGCAGTTATCCAAGGGAAATTCTATAAAAGAAGTTATCAAGGAAAGAAAAAAGGATAATTAAAAATGACTTAAAGATAAATCAGTACTGCTTTGTGCTCCAGCTTGCAGCAGCTCAGCAATGAAGATGCAACTGCAGTGACATTTATGAGAATGGGAGAGATGCTCAGCTATGCAGCAGAAGACAAACCTATGGAGTCATAGTGCAGGCAGCCCACCTCTGTCAGCTCACTGAAGAAATCCTATCAGAGGAGAGGATGCCATTGTGTAAATAGAGGGCAAACTCCTCCAGCTTCAGATAAGAGAGGAAAGACTGTAGATTTAAGACTGCTTTAGTAGCAGATATGGATAAGAACATAAAATAATATCAGAGCTTTCATATAGTGAATCAGGAATTTTGTTCCCATTTTCCTACAGTGGGATCATCTTTTCCAACAATGACATCGCTTGCAAGGATGTGCTTTTGAAGCAGATGAGTTACTTTCATTTGGAAATCTTTCTTATTTTTGGAGTTAGTACATTTTGATGTACAGGTCTTTGTGACATGAAAGAAATCAGAATGTTCTTATCATCTTATCTGGAAAAATTTCTTACTGAGCTAAAACATTGCTTCAAGAATGCTTCTTATTCCATACATTGGTTCAGCTGGTTGAAAAATGTCCCAGGATTTTTTAACCAGGGATGTGTAGATGAGGAAAACAAAGCAATTCTCATCCTAATTAGGCACTGGGAAACTTTTAAGTCACTGAGCAACCTAGGAAAAGATGTTGTTTTAACTGTCTTGGAATCAGAGTGTGTTTTGTTTGCCAGCAACTTGTTTCATCAAGGAAGCATATTTTGCATGGAGTCTTGCAGGTGTCTGGCATGGTGCTAAGTGTATAGATGTAGTCTTACAGAAAACATCCTCAGTAACACTTCCTGGTAGGAATGATGACAGGTATGCCTCCATCTGAGAACATCCTTCACATTCGATAAAACACTCATCTGTTCTTTGCTTGCAGAGTGCATTCTTCCACAACAAGGTACAGATCAGGGGCACAGCTCACAAGCTAGGAGGCAATTCATTAATAACAAAGCTTGATGAAAGCTCTGCAGTTTTTCAGCTTGGCAGTTTGCAAAGCTGTAGGATTTTGTATTGTTCGGAAATAAATATAAAAGGGATTATTGTGTGCACCAAAGACAGCTTCTTCAAGAGCTTGTTGGTCCCAAGGACTTCCAGCCAATAGACTATAAGGAGATCATGATTAAAAAGAAATGCAAATGGTTTAAGCCCAGTTGGCAATTCAGCCACGCAGCCACTCACTCACCCCCCCCCCCTTCCTCCCCCCCACTCCTGGAGGGATAGGGAGCAGAATTGAAACAGTGTAACTCCTATGGGTTGAGATAAGAACAGTCCAGTAACTAAGGTATAACACAAACCACTGCTGCTACCACCAATAATAATAATGAT
>JANRGW010023487.1:0-14910 GCA_024733675.1 Psilopsiagon aymara
GGTGGTGATGTTGCGGGAACAGGTCACCTCGGGGCCCAGGTGCTCGCGGCCGTCGCGCTGGCCCGGGCGAGCGCGACGCGCCGGGCGAGGGACCCAGGCGCTGAGGGGCAGAGCGGGGCCTGGCTCGTCCCGCCGATATCCCTGCCGGGCACCCCGGCTTGGGTCGCGTAGGGACCGTCCCGCGTGTCGCGTGGGGCGGGGGGCCGGTTCTTATGGCCGCCCGAGGCGGCTGAGCTGCGTGACGGTGTTTGGCGCCAAAGGTGCCGTGAGAGGAGCTGCGGTGGGAGCGCAGAGCTTCCCTTCTCTGCAGTGTCCCTGCCCGGAGCCTGTAACTCGTGCTTTGGCCTCTTAATAAAGCTTGTGATCGGAGCCCAAACGTGGGATAAAATGTGTTAGTTTGAACTGCAGTTTTTCTCTCCTGGCAGACCCAGAGTTGGTGGGACACTGGCACATCAGTACAACCTTCCGTAGGAAGTCTTCTGTGTTTAGCGTTTCTAACTTAGAGCAGTTGTATGTTCTTGCATGTTGCTAAGGTAGCTTTTATTTAACGGTAAAAGCTGCAATTTGGAGTTAAATGCTCTGAAATTTGTGAATACACAGTGTGCGGCACTTCAGATTATTTTTAATTTTTTAATATTTTTAATTATTCAGGACTTCTGAAGTATCAGACTAAGCAGTTTGGTTGAAGTGTGTATGCACGCTAATACTTGTACATAAATCTGCTGTGTAAACAGGGTTACGAGCATGCATGGCAGATCAGCATGTACACTAGATGTAGGCTCTTGTGACCCACTTTCTTTGCTGAAAGCAGTTTGTTTTCTCGGGCTTTTTTAGGCCTATGTGCCAGACAGAAGCTGTAGAGGAAGGTTCCTCATAATAAAGCGGATGCTTTAATTGGAGAGGCTGGTGCTTTTTGAGGTTATTTTCAAGTTTCAATTAATCTGAGACATACTCTGTGTGGCTGTAGTACAGTTCAAAGGCTATGTCATTAGCCCTTAGATTCTTCACGTCAGTCATAGCTGCTGTAACTTAGCCTTTCCTGTATCTAGTGCCAAGCTTATCTCTGAAAGCTTTGTAGTTTGTTGGCAGTGCCAACCCAAACCTTGGCTGGTGCCAGTGGTTCACCTTTGTTGCATAATAATATTCTTTAGATGCTGCATTCTCTTGCAGGTAATGGCCACGTTTGTGCTCTCCTTTTTTAAGGATAAGACTTTTTACTCATCTGCATTATTTAATGGAGTTATGTTGCTGATGGGTGCTAATTTAAATTAATGTATGAACCTAATTGGAAGACAGACCTGCCTAAATACAGGCTTGACTATCTTAACCACTAAGCTATTCAACACTACATTTGCTTTCCTGATCACTCTTTTCAGATCATGTATTCTTCATCTGATGCATATGTAGCCCAACATGAAGGTCATGTTGCTGTTTAAACACACTAGAGAGAATTTAATTACAAGCACAACCCAGTCATAGAGGAAAGCTGAAAGCTATTAATATATTAATGTAGTTTCTATTATCATAATAGAAGTGTGGGTACTCTAAGCCTATGATATTGAGATTTAAAGTATGACGTGCGAAATTATTGTTGAAATACATCTGGAAGGGTGTGATTACCTTAGGAAACAATGCAGGAACTTTCTGAGTTTTTCAGTACAAGTCACTATAGTCAGTATTAAATGGTACATATAGTGAAATCATACCAAAGTTTTTAAGAGATGCTAGTATGTGGAAGTTTCATGCAGACCTTCTGGTGCCTTTAAAAATTACAAAACTTTTAAATAAAAAAAATTTTATTCGTATTAAAAGTTTTTAGTTGAAATAAAAAACTTTTTGAAGAGTTTTTCTGAGTTCAGGTGTTCTGCTGTTGTATCAGGATGTAAAAACAAAACCAGAAGTTGATTCTATTACTTAAATTCTAATAACAATCGAAATTGAGTGCTTGATTAAGGATTTAAGCAGTTATTGCTAACTATTTATACAAAGTACTTCCAAAATATTTTTGACCTTGGTGTGAATAGGCGTATTAGTTAGAAATGGCTATTCTGAATTTCTGCTCGTACTGTGCAATGCTGTGATCAGATGTCAGTGTTTCTGAAGGTTGGGTCTTGAGAAGCAGGTTAATATTGTTGAAATAGGGGAAAGAAAAAGGCATTGGGAAAGGGCATTCTTTTTCCAGAGGTAATGAGTGTCTTCCAAGCTGTCTTCCAAGTACACTTCTTCTGCTTGCCACTTCAGTAGGAAAATCTCTTTAATTAGCATTTTATGAAAGTTTATCTTAGTTTTTTTAGGAATGATTGAAAGTTTTATCACAGATACTGGGTACATTATTGAGTTTTTCTTCTGGTAAATTGCAGTGCTGCCATCCATGCTTTTCTAGCACAAGTATATCTCTTAGGAGTGTGCCTTGGTAGGGGTACACTGGAGGCTGTGAGATTTCTGTGTTGGCAGATGTTCTACAAAAACTGGTTTGTATCTATTGATTTTGGGCAGTTGTTCACCACTGCAGTGTTAGAAGGGGAATATGGCTGAATCCAGAATCCTTGAGGCAGGAGACCAGACTGAAAGGTGCTGCAGTATTTTAAGCCAAACTTAATCGTCTTCCTTTGGACTGCAGACTCTGCTGCTCTATTGTCTTCAGGGTGTGGTGTGGTATAGCCCAGGCTTCCCAAGCTGCATGTTTTCCAGGTCCTCTCCCTCCCTACAGAGCCCATTTCACACACAGTTCCACCTAAACTCCATTCAAGTGCTGTTCTATACCCCTCTGGTAACAGCATGTTGTTCAGAGTTTTAGAGAATGTATAAAACCTTAAATCTGAGATGAACATGAAAAAGCAGAATGGTTTCCTATTGAACAGGTATAAAATAGCAATAATAATTTGATGTAAGTTTTATTTACCAGTTAATTGTGGCACCTAGCTAATGATGCTGTATGGAATGCATTGCAGTAACAAAATGTGGAAGTTCAGGAGGTGATTAATGCAAAGAAGTCCAAACCCAGCAGAAGCTCTTCCCTATTTTACTCATTTGCAGACAAACCCCATTGCTCACACAGTTGCGTAGAAGCTGCTAGAAGTCTGAAAACATAATCCAGTTGCCATACGAATAACTATAACAGTCTCAAACTTTATTTCAGAGCCAGGAGTGGTTTTATTGTCTGAAAGAATCCTCTTGTAAGCATTATCCAGCTGTCATGCTAGCCAAGCTTGATGGAAATGTCAGTTACTGAACAGTACCTTCTAGCGCAGTTCAGTGGAGTTGATTTGTAACAGTACATAGAGTAGCAGCAGTACATAACTAAGGGTGCTGATTTGAAATAGAAATCTCATTTTAATTTTAAATGTGTGTTATTGTACTATATATAGTACTTTGCTTTTGATAGTACCACTGTGCTATTGTAGTATTACTGAGTGATCTCAAGAGAGCAGCTGAAGAACTCTTCTGGAAAGTGAAGAAAGGGAAATTCTGACAATGGAGAGCATGGTATGCCCCAGTACCAGCAGTGGAAGAGTGTGTGGGAGGCATGTTGTTTCTTAAGGGTTTCTTGACCTTAACAATACTGTTCCTTGGAATGATCAGCCAGGTAGAAATCAGCTTGGGGTTGGGTCCTCTTGAGAAGTTTTTTGAATGCCAGTACTCATTGGTTAAAAATGACAAAATGTGCATGTGTTCTGTTGGAAGGGCCTCTTCAGTTGCTGCTGTTACTGCATGAGTGACATATAATGCGATTTTTATTTTTGAGTTTAGCAGTGTAATTTTGCTAAGTTTTAACTTTCTTCCACTAGATGGCCTGGGTATGCTTTCAAGTACCTGATAAGAACTTCATTTCTAAACCAAAGTTAAAATTCAGCATCACCAAACAGATGTAAACTTCTGTGATGCTTTGTGCTTGTTTAAAATACAAACACTTTATAATAACCAAGAGAGTGTTGGTTAATGTAAATAATACATGGTAATGAAGGTTATGTCTGGTATGATTTTCTGTGTACCTCTTTTCCTTGATTAGAACTTCCTTATTGCATGTAGTACAAAGCAGTTTAGGTTTTCATTGAGTTGGAAACTGATGCACTGTTAGTCTCTGATAAGGTGATTTTAGGCTGAAGTTTGTCCCTACCATTTCCTAGGAGTGAGGCTTGCATTTTATGTAGTTGATTATTTTTTTTTTTTTTTTTGCTGCATAGAGGTTTGGTAACAATTTTGCAGTTTATTTCTCCAGTAGTGATGTCATCAGTGAGTTCTGAATAGGTGTAGTCATTAAACGCATGGACTGTAATTTAATTCACCTATTTGTTCTCTGTCAGACATCATGTCTAAGCTTCTCGTGAAGGCTGTTTTGTTGGTTAGTGGAGAAAGGTAGATATACACAGAGGACAGCTCTTACCGTGAGTGTGGTTGGACACTGGGGTGAGGCTGAAGAAGCAGTGGGATGTGCATCCACAGGGACATCCAGAACTCAGCAGGACTGAGCCCAATGCAGCATGAATCTGTTAGGCCAGCTCTGGCTGGAAGATTGAATTAAGTGACCTTAAGAGGTCCCCTTCATTCTCAGAAGTTCTGTAATGCCAAAAGGAGGCTTTATTCCTTTTCTGTACTGGTGTTTAAAACAAAATGAAACACAAGGAAAATAAATTGTCTTTCTGAATTAATTCCTAACTGAAGTATTTTGCATTAATTTCCAACTTTTCCTTTGCTTCTGAAGACCTTGATGTGGTAGTATTAGGCCACCAGATGTGTGTGTGTTGTGTGCTCTTTCACTTCTTAAATTGCACCACCTGTCTCCCCACCAAGAAAAAAAGCCAGCCATATAAAGGAAGTGCTATATTCCTTCTTTCATTGCTGCACTTGCCAAATGCCCTCTCTGTCCTATTGTTTTATATCATTACTCCTAGTGTCCCCTTAGGATAGTAAGGATAGTAGATTTTCTTGTTTTTCTGTTTCTCTTTTGCTCTTTCTCTTTATGGAAGAGTCAGCTGTTCCTTCCTCTGCGTCTGAATCTGTGCTCCCTTTTTCCTTCCTTTTCCCATTGTCAGTATTTGTTCTGTCCTGCCACCTTCCTGCTCCTCCTCCCTTTTCTTTCTGAAGACAAATCAACATGTCTGTGTGTACTAAAAAGATGAACTTAAATGTAGTGTTGTTTTGGTGAGGGGATATTGCTGCTGAAGTTAGTTCTGTGGACAGAGAGGTGATCTGCTCCTGTTCCTGGCTGTACTAATGCGTGTTGGAGTTCTACATTTGCCATATTTCCGT
The DNA here is from genome assembly GCA_024733675.1 of Psilopsiagon aymara. Lineage (NCBI taxonomy): Eukaryota > Metazoa > Chordata > Aves > Psittaciformes > Psittacidae > Psilopsiagon > Psilopsiagon aymara. Next base: position 5,251 of record JANRGW010023487.1, read on the forward strand.
CTTTCTAATTTCTTATAAAGTCAATAGCTTTCAGCTTGTGGAGCAATATACCACACAGGCTTTGCCAGTTGAGGCGGGTGCAGAGAACTTGGTTTTGTGATAGAAGTGCGTGTTTACCGGGATTTCTGTCTGAACTGGTATACTGCAACTTTTTGTAGGAAATTGTAGTCGCATGTAGCTGCAAGGCCTTGCAACTGCTGTTATTAGTAATACAGGCTTAGCTTCACTTGTGACTGGAAACTAAACTGATGAAAGTAATTCCATTTTTAGCATCTTGGTAGTGGAAAAGCTAGCTGTAGGACTAAAGTGTTAATGATGTATTTTGGTTGGTAGCATGAGAAGATTATCTAAGAAATATATGAGAATTTCTCAGCTCATCTCAGTCATGTGTCAGTCAGAATTTTGCACTTAAATCTTTTTGTAACTGTAGACAGTTGAAGCAGGTAGTAATGTTTGTTTTCAGGCCTGTATTTTAGTTATGTATCTGATATGTGTGGTACAATAATATAGGCTTATTGCATCATTTTTGTAGCTAAGGATACAGGAACTGTGATTTAGTGTGAAAAAAATTAAGTGGTAGTGATGGGCAAGATGTCAGAAAAGTATTGTGTTTCATAACAATCTTAAGTGCATTTATATAGTGGTACCTCTTAAACGTGTGTGGGCATTTTGGATAGGTGATTGTAGTGCCTTTGGGCATGTGGCATAGCAGCCATGCTGCAGTATGATTCGAAAGCTGGGCAGAGCTGCAGAAGGTTACAGTATCAGGTGAGAACCTCTAAACCCCTTTCTGCTATAAACAGTATGTGTCTGGTTCAGATAATTTAGTTTTACACAGCATTGCAGCTCTTGTGGTTATGTCGTTGTAATACGGACATCTTCACCCCAGTGTCTGTCTGACAAAAGTAATTCTAAAATCAGGTTGCTTATTGCAATCAGTAAAGCTTGTTCTCATGGCTGTAATACCAACCCCAGATTTTGAACTTTTCAGAGTAGTTCAGAAATAATTAAGAAAATAGCAATCACATTTGTGTACTTAAAATGGTATTAATCTTGTTATTTTTTCTATATATTCCTTTATGTCCTTCACTAGATGTCACTAGTAGATTTGGGAAAGAAACTTCTAGAAGCTGCACGAGCAGGTCAAGATGATGAAGTTCGTATTTTGATGGCAAATGGAGCACCTTTTACCACAGATTGGGTAATGAAAACTTTTTCAGTGTTTGGTAAATCTTATTTTTCTTCACCTGCAGAAGAAAATAGGATTATTACAATTAAGCATTTACATTGCAAGCTTTTGGATTTTCTTCTTGGAATTATGCAGCTACATCATGGAATGTGTAATCCAAAATTAAAGTTGTCTGTTTCTTCGTATGACCTCCTACTGATCTTGGTATCAGACTGTGAATGAGCTCATTCTGGTGGCTTTTAAGATGAACTTTGGAATGGTTAATGAGAGAAAGCAGCAATCATCCTCCTAATTATTGTGTTTATGCACTTAGTATAGTAAGAGGTCTGAATTAAGAAAGCAGTCCCAACTACCTAAAGAGGTGCCGCTGAGAGTTCCCTGATATAGGGGCTCTGAGTTGTCTTTTGGAGGTGCCTTTTTTGAATAGGATGTATAGGGAGGTCAGGTACCTGAAATTCTAGGGTGTTTGCAAGCCCTTAGGAGCCTTAAGCAACACAATTTTCAAGTTGACTCTGTTTTGTGCTGGAGATTGGACTTAAGTGTCTTCCAGAGGTCCCTTCCAATGTTGCTGTGGGCTGTTGGCCAGCCCTGAAAATCGGGTTAGGCCCCTTGAAATGTCACACCTCAGAAAGACAGAAAAAACATAGCACAGACCTTGAAAAGTTGCTTCCAATGAGCAGGTTTTTTGTGTTGTGCTTACTGGGGGGGGGAACCCACAGAAATTTAAGCTTTTTTTTTTCATGCTCTGTAAAAACCATGACAGCTTTTTTCTTTGAGAATGCAAGGAAAAATGGTTTTGAAGTGGCGCCCTAACACCCGAGTTCGATAGCTTCAGAAGAGGAAGAAATCCTTCATACTGACATCTGTTAAAGCTCCACTTTTCCCATTATGTTACAGTTGGGAACATCTCCACTTCATTTAGCAGCACAGTATGGACACTACTCAACAACAGAAGTGTTGCTGCGAGCAGGTGTAAGTCGGGATGCCAGAACCAAAGTGGACAGAACTCCGTTGCATATGGCAGCATCAGAAGGCCATGCCAGCATAGTGGAAGTCTTACTTAAGGTAAAAAATGCTGAAACAAAGTCTGACACATGGATATTACAGTGGCTTATGATCAAATATTTGCAATTTCCTTTTAGTAATGAAAACAATATTGAAATGATATGAATATTTGTATTGTGTGCATTAGAGCTTTGCTTTCCTGTTAAACTGTAATTTATTTTAACATTGAAATAATGATTTTGTGTGGATTATTTATTGCTGTTTCAAAGTAAGACCACCTCCTAATTTGGCATAGTGTGAATACACTTTTAGAACCAAGATATGTTGTGCTTTAGGAAGTCTTTAATCCTTTCAAGTAAATAATTTATTTGGTGATTAGATTGAAGTACTTCTAATAAATCTGTAAATGTAAGATAAACAGAACGTTACTGATGGAGAAAGGCAGTTTTGGGCTTAATTCTGTCACCAGCATTATCTAATTCAGATACCTCTAATGACAGTTTATGCAATGATCTTGTTTGTAGCATGGTGCTGATGTCAATGCAAAGGACATGCTCAAAATGACTGCGCTTCACTGGGCTACTGAACATAACCACCAAGAAGTTGTAGAACTTTTAATAAAGTATGGAGCAGATGTTCATGCTCAGAGTAAATTTTGCAAAACAGCGTTAGATATTGCGGTAGACAATGGAAATGAAGACCTTGCAGAAATATTACAGGTAACTTTTGATTCATGATGGTAAGGGAACTTAAAGTAGCTGTTTACAGATGTGATAAACTAAGCTTTTAATACAGCAGTTGTGAAACCATATATTGATTAGCAGTACTAAACTTGGTCTAGTTTGTGTTGTGGAAATTAGATTAATACTAGTAAACATTAGTGACCAAAGAACATTTTCACTGCCTGAAAGTCAGGGATAAGTATCCTTTATTTTTGTAAATTCAAGTGTTGTAATATGCAGAACTAGGTGGTATCTTCACAAGCAAGCTGTAAAACTTAACTCCCCACTCTGCCAATAAGTTTTGACTGTACCCTGGTGTTCAGTTAGCTTTGTATAGGGGTATTGATTTTCTAACAATTGGAGATCAGGAGAGAAGAGAAGAGATGGCAATTTTTCCTGAATTAGAAAGAGTAGGATTAAATTGTTGAAGTGATTTGGTTTGGTATAACAGGTATTTACATGGGGATGTGTGCTCCACAATAAAGGCAAATGAAGAGCTGAATATTACTGATAAAAGAATAGAAAGCAAATGAAAAATACCATTGCACCACTGTATAAATTTGTGTTCCCCTATATCTTGAACTGTAAGAATTTCTGGTCTGTTCCTTTAGCCTCCTTTTCATTGCAGAAAGCGTATAGTAAATTAAAGTCAATAATAAGTCAAAAAGAAACCAAACCCAAAAAGATGATTGCTATCTACAATCTCTAGCAATTACTTTGCTTTTGGAGCTGATTTTCATGGCATCTAGCTGGCACAGCGGCCTCAGTTCTTCAGGCCTCTATCTTATACACGTGAGCTTTTGTGTATCTGCAAAAGGGCCTTGACTTTATATGATCCTCTTTGTTCACAGTAAATGTAAGGAGAAGAGGCAGTGTGTTGTTATTCTCTTCCACTTCATCAGACTTTTTGCATTTAAATTTCAGCTAGGAAAAAAAGTTTCTCGGGTGCTTCCACAAGCACAGGATTTGACATGATGTGCATATCTTGCATAACGAGGGAGATCGTCACTGTTTGAGTGGAATGTGCAATAATTCTAGTTCTTACAAGGTAAATAACTTCTTTTTACCTACAGTTGGAATGATATTATTACGTTTGTTTCCTAGATTGCAATGCAGAACCAAATCAATACAAACCCAGAGAGTCCGGACACTGTGACGATACATGCAGCAACACCACAGTTCATCATTGGACCTGGAGGGGTGGTGAACCTAACAGGTCTGGTATCTTCTGCAAATACATCAGATGGAACAGGTATTTAGATGTCTATAGGATAGCTACTGGGATTTTATACTTTAATCGTTTTTCACCATTTAATGATAAGGCCTGAGGAAAAGTGGTGGTAAGAATAATTACCATGTTCCTCTGTGGTGTTTATGTGCTGTAAATAATCTAGCTGCTTAAAACAATAGTCTTCACAGAGGTAAATTATTAGAAGTTGCATTTGCTTAAGAAACTTGCTGCGGAATAGCAGAATGTTGCTGAGAACAGTGTGTTAGCACTGGTTTCAAATTTGTCAGCTTTTTTTTTTCCATCCCACTAGATGAAACAGGAGTGTCTGCTGTACAGTTTGGAAATTCATCAACGTCAGTATTAGCCACGTTGGCAGCTTTAGCAGAAGCATCAGCTCCACTGTCTAATTCTTCAGAAACACCAGGTTAGAAAGCTTTAGTATTTTAACATCATTTAATAAATTAAAAGTACAGAACTGGTACTTTCCGTGATAGAGTTCGTACGGAAATGAGTTTGCAGCCTTGCTTTTGTCAGCACGAACAAAATTTATTGTTTATTTTTATGTGAAAGGTGGCCAAATTCATACATACAGTTACTCCTCAATAAGATTTCTGACCACAACTAATATTTCTAGACCTAATGTGAGTAGCATTTTTATCTTGCTGAAAGCATTCATCTTGCTGAAAGCAAGTGATTCAGGAGATTGAATTTAAGTTTTTGTCTACATACAGTTTAGTTGCATTTGGTGGGAGAATGGGTTCTTTGAATGCTTTCTGTTAGTTATTGGTAAATGTCCCCTAACATTGTTTGTGAATACTTTGTCATCAGTTCCCTTAATCTTTCACCCAAAAGGCGCAAGAATATTTGGTGATCTTAATGTGCAGTTGGTCCATTAGAGTATCTGTGGGTCATCTTTTCAACATTAAGGCATTCTACTTGCATATATAATAATATGCAGTGGTGAGCATGTCCCACTTCAGGCTGGTACACTTCAGTTAAACATAAGCTTAGCATTATTGTTCTCTTAGGAAGAAGCAGCCTGCCTCTTTCATTGCAGATGTGTGCACATTACCTTATTCCATAAGGCCATGACAAGAAGCCAGAAAGGTACAAGGAATTCCATTGTCCCTCGTTGCCAAGTTTTACACTCTTCTTTCTGAAGAGTTTCTCACTTCCCCTCTGCCCCATGGATCTTTGCCAGTTACTGCTTTGACTGAAAAAAGTATATATTTATGCTCACAGATTTCTGGCCTGACAGCTACATCCCAACATAAACCTGAGTTTTCACCTCAAAGTATTTTGAAGTCCTGCAGGATTTCTTCTAAATACAACTCTTGTGCTGCTTCTCAAAGCAGTGCTATTCTCAAAGCAAAGAAGTACACCTGTACTATTTTGTGACATTTAAATACTGCAAGTGAAGTGGATGATCCAAAACCAGAGTGCAGTGTCTTTTAGTATAGAAGAAGCTGTTGATGTTTACAATTGATACATTTCAGTGAAACTTGGATCTAATTGTAGGAGAGGAACTTGAGAAAGGATTGCAGGGGATTATAGAGCATTAAATGTGTATCCAAGACTCAGAAGTAGGCTTTGGTAATGAACTGAGTGTATTGTTACAGTAAGCCACTGAAGATAAAAATTATGAGAGAGGAGGCAGGAGACAATGGACAGAGGAATAAGCTTGAAGTCTTGATGTAGTAATTTCACACCTTCAGTAACACAGTGTCCATCATACCTAACCATCCTCTTTTATTTTGGAGGTTTTGCTTTGATTTTTATGTAGATGTGGATAATCTTGCAGCATCTTACTTGTGCAAGTTATTTTCTGGGGTCTTAATCATTTTATAGTTCATAAAGTGTAAAGAATATAAAACCGGCATATAGTGACAGCAGTAGTAAATGTCTTCAAGGTAAAAATAAAAGAAAAACAACAGCATTCCCCTCCCTTCTTTGTGGTCATCTTGTAAAAGATTCATTTATAAATACTCTCAAAAATTGTAGCACTGAGAATTCTGGGTTTGGCTCTTACCGTGCATTTAGCCGTCTTTACTTAAGACTGTGTAAACTTGGACAAAGCACTTGGGTTCTGCCTTTTATGTTGTTTTTGTCTATGTTTTTCTCTTCTTTCGCAGTTAACTTTACCCTGATCTCTTCCTAGTTCCTCATGTCTTACAGTTAAAAACACATCAATTTTGTAAAACCAAAGAAAGGAAGATGCTTCTTACTGGAGCTGAGTAGACTCATGCCTTTTTTTTTGGTTGTTAGGTTGTTACTCAAGTGTATGTGAGACACGGATGTTATAAACAAATGTGTTGCCTAATGTATGTATGGAACTCAGAGTTGGATTAGAGAAAAACCTGATTTAAGATGTGTATTTGGAAAGCAGTAATTGGTGTGCTTACATATAGAATTAGGCATATGCCTTGCTGCTTGTGAAGATGTTCTCCCCATGCTCACACTGCAGCAGAAAATAATGCATATTAATTCGGAGATTCTTGAAAATGTACTACATTCCTAAATGACTTCAGCTTTCCTTTGGCATGTGAAGCAGTATGGTAACTAATGACTATATATATAGAACAAGGAAGGTATAAGGGCTGTATTTAAGGGTGTGTTTTTCTTTTACACAGAATAACTTTTTTTTAGGCAGAATCTTCATTTTTCTCTTAAGGTCTGAAGAAGTCCTGATAATGTTTCCTTCCACAGCTAAAAGGCCAATGCTGAGTTTGAAACTGGAAGACCAGGGCTGTTTGCTACAGCAGCTAGTATTAGCACTTGCAGCTTGGAAAGACTGTGGTCTTTCTTACTGCTGAGCCTGTACTTGGAAGTCAGATCAAGTTCAATACAACACCATTTATTTATGTAGGACTTACTGTTTTGGTTTACTGAGTAAACACTCTGTGAATATTTAGGCAGTGCTATAGGACAGTAATCTCTGAACATAAAGATCTTCAGAAGACAATGACTGCAGTCATTATTTGAAATACAGAGTGATTTTTTTGTGTGTTACATTGTAATTAAAAGATGAAAGCTTCAAGGTTTTATCTACCTTCTCTCATCTTGAGCAGCACAACACAGTCTATAGGATTTTAATTTCATCTCTGTAGATAGAAAGCACTGTAATGTCTGTCATTTAAATCAAAGGCTTTGCTTGTATCCTGACAAATTGAAAATAAAATACGGAGTTAGTGTGCTTGGGATTCTTTGATTGTGCTACGAGTGATCTTGCTCTTTTGATATCTCATTGCTTTAAAAAAGTAACAGTGGTGGTGTGAGACCTCAGTTAGTGTGTAGTGCAACTGTGGTGGGTGTTGTAGTTCTGAATGCAGTCTTACCCTTACCTTACCTTGATGTACATAGATGTAATATAAAACTGTGAGAGTTCACTGCTTTTTTGACACTTACTATCAAATAATGAATTTGAAATGCGTACTTGAGCTGGATTTTTTTTTTTACTTTTACATATAAAAATACATACATACAATGCTTATTTTTCTACTTCAGCTCTACCTTTCTCCTTCAAAGGTGTAAAAATATCAACTCTGCAGAACTTTTCCTTTAGTCCTGTTTCATATTTTGTATAACAAATAAAGTTGTGTTTGTGTTTGAAGTACCCAGGTAGTACAGACAAAACTTTGATTCTGTAAAGGTCCTTCAGTCTGTTACAGTCTTGAAGTCCATTACGGTAAGCAGAGAAGTCAGGGCTGGGTCCTCAGGTACACCTGGCAGATCACTGGTTGAGGAGTAGTTTCAAGCTAGTATTTAAAGTTTGTTTGCTTTATTCTGCTGTTAGTATAAATTAGTCCAGCTTGTGTACAATGCAGAAGTTTATTGTGTTCTTAAAACCAACTCTTGTTCTTGCTGCGGTGTTAACACTGAACCAAGGGCATCAGTTTTGAGTGGGGTGTTTCTGTCGGGAAACATACTAAATAAAAGAACTACTGTATTGAGCAAGGTAAACTAGGACAGAGTTCCATGTATATTTCAAATTGTTAGTGTCTTATGCCTGGTGAAAGATTTTTTTTTTTTTTTAAATTAACAGTATAAGGTCTTTTAAAATTTGATGACACTCAGTGCATTATTACCCTTTCTTTTTCCTCTGCTGTACCTAAATGCATTTGAAATCATATAATTTAATAAATTGACTTAATTTCTTTACTAATCTGTTAATAGTTGTGGCCACAGAAGAAGTTGTGACTGCAGAATCTGTGGATGGTGCTATTCAGCAAGTTGTCAGTTCTGGAGGTCAGCAAGTTATTACTATAGTGACAGATGGCATTCAGCTTGGTAATCTGCATTCAATTCCAACCAGTGGAATAGGGCAGCCAATCATCGTGACAATGCCAGATGGACAGCAAGGTGGGTGGAAACATGTACAGTTTCAGCTTGAGCAACTGTTTTAGTTATAGTAATTATAATGAATTGTGAGGTGCAAATAGTTTGGACAATTTTGTTTAAGTATAAATATAAAAATACTGAATTCTTATACTGCAAAACGCTCAGACATACGAGCTACTGCAGTTCAGTGAGGTACATGTCAGCTGAGTGCATTAGGGGAAAGAATAGAAGAATTATTAACTGTGTGGAAGGGAAATGGTGCATTGAATGGAAAAGTGATAACTACTTACTTTGCTTTCAGTAAGCTTGATTCTTGCAAACTTATTATGAAGGCTAGAAGATGGAGTAAAGCAAAAGTCTTCTTCCAATACTCACATAGTTGCCTTGCCGGAAAGACAGAATGGTGGGGCTTGGATGTAGAAATCTCGTGCTTCAGGCAGGCTGTGCAAGTCCTGTAGAGTGTGTTCGTAACAAAAGCCAAGTCTGACATTCTTGAGGTTTTAGGGGAGCAGTGGCAAAACCAGTGGAACCAGAGTGATACAAATGGTACTGTTGGGCCATATGTTTGTGGAAGCTGCTAGTGTCATAAGTGCAGTTTTGTGATATGTATGTTTTGGGTGTTTCTTCTAAAGATGTTCTGCCACTACTATTTAGACAAAAGTTATTCCTTCTCCAGTTTGTTCATGAGGACTCCCAGTGTGGAGCTTGAAGAGCTGTACCCAGGGGGCAAGTTACTTGGTTCACACTCTTGTCTGAACAAGTATAGCTAGTTACCAGAAAGCATGCATGTGTGTAGGTAGCAACTGAAGTGACAGTTAACGACATCTATTTGCCAAATGGTTGCATGTGTATATTAAAAGTATGAATTTCTTTAGATCCCTTTTCCTTTATGGTTAATAACTACTGGATTTTTCAGATTACCTAAGGGGTTCTAATGAATCAAAATCAAAAGCCAGTTTTGTACTTAGTATTTGCTTAAGTAACATTATAAAGATTGTCAGTTTTATATGTTAGAGAATTGGCAGGCTGGTAACTGTTGCAGTTCACTTCCATGTCTGTTTGCTCTGTTTCATTTGTGAAAAATGGCAATAGAGACTCTTCATTAGGGACTGTAGTGATAGGACAAGGGGTAGCGGGTTCAGACTTAAAGAGGGGAAGTTTAGATTGGATATGAG
>JANRGW010023489.1:0-54629 GCA_024733675.1 Psilopsiagon aymara
GTCTCCACACAGCCTTCTCTTCTCCAGGCTGAACAGCCCCAACTTTCTCATCCTATCTTCATACGGGAGGTGCTCCATGAAACAAATGAGCATAAGATTTGTGTGGGGGTCAGCGGTTTTATTCCCCTGAGGTGTGAGGGCCATGGCAGCAGTGCCACCAGGCCCCACGCCCCTCTGCCCGCCCCGGGGCTCCCTCACCCTGCCCACAGCCAGGCCGCCATTTTCCCCCTCAGCACGGGGAGCAGGACCAGCTCACCGGGCAGCGTCCTGCCTCCGCATTAGTCCACCCCTGTGCCCGGGACGTGCCCGGGAGGTGGACAGTGGCTGTGGCCTCAACCCACCCCTCTCCTGCTGGGGTGGGATGGGCTCTGCAGACCCGGCGCTGCCCCGCCATGCCGTGAGGCCTCCGTGTTCGCGGCCCTGCCGAGGCCTGTGGGCTAAGGAAGCGGGAGGGAGGCGTGTTTTGGTGTGACAGAGCACCTCAGACCCACAAAATGGTGTCTGTGGCTTTCTTACCTCCTTGTGGGAGCCCTGTGGGTACAGACTGGGCTTAAAATGTGTGCAGTCGCGGCCTTCCTGCAGACAGTGAGAGAAGCACCACAGACACCTCTCTGCTCCGCCATTAAGACTAATACAGAGGTAATGTAAGTAAAACATAGAGTTCTGCTAATTTCAAACGGAGTGAGGCCCCTTATCTCTATAATACATTGTGTTCTCTCCTCCGCTTCCTTCAGCCTCCTCAAAATTACAGCTCATATCCTAATGAGTAAGCACAGAGCCTTAAATGCTGAAGAGAGATGGCAAGGAAAGAGTTCAGTGCGCTGCCTCATTCCTGGCGCTTTATTTGTGATTAATGGAACAAAAGCCACCACGGAGAACTGCTAGGGATAGCTCAAGAGCCGTGGACGGATCCTTGTGTTGTGGCTCTTCAGATGGCATTTACTACCTTAAATATTCATTAACTGTAATTTTGGTTGAGGGCTCTTTTCCATTTCTATGGGTATCCATTTACAACTCAAATATTTGCACTTGACAGCAGTCTTAGACTGCATAGCTAAATGAAAAATGAACCAAATGCAGGACATGCTTTAATAACAATCAGTTTTAAGAGAGTTTTTTTGAAGAACAACTTCTGACCTAGCAGGATTATTAAACATCCCGTGGCATTTTTGGTCATATTCGTCACAGTGTCTTTTCTGAAACTCAATTTATATTATTACATTCTGCCTCCATAAATCACCCTACGGTATCAACTGAATATAGTACTTTTCTGTCACATATTGTTGTCGGAAGTTCAAAAGCTGTCATGTTCCACCTCAGAAATGGATCCACTTTGCTGGAATGTAATGCAGTTCTATTACAAGATTTGGAATTTGTCTGTTCTTTTACAATCCAGTACATTCGCCAGAGAACCCATTATTCTTTCAGTGCTTCTTGGTGTCCTCGTCTGCATCAACGAATATAGAAACAAGGAGTATTAGTATTTTACAAAGGCACTAATTTCCAGAGATTGTCCCCTGGGATGCCCACAAACGAAGGGAAACCACACATATCCATTTGCTTATGTGCCTGAGGGCATGCACAGCAAAGAACCAAGTTTCTAATATTTCAAAACTTCTCTTTTTCACAAGCAATGACTGCATTCTAGATGAAAGTCCCCAAAAATGTATTTACTTAATCTGTTTTGCTTCTTGGCAAGTCTTGCAGGTGATGCGATACGTGTTGCTCCTTCCTATTACTCAATATCAAGCAAGCAAATCATTCCCCTCCTCTAAGTCCACTTTTCACTAAGAGGAGAGCCAATAGCCCTGCTCCTTTTGATTATTAGGTATCTCATTATATGTTTGCCAGAATGGGGATATAATCGTGGTGCTCTATCCAGATTCAAGTGTGAATAATTGCATTCTGCCTACCTAAATTCCCACTGCGATTTCAGTTGGGTACAGTATATTTCTTCATTTCCTGCTCTCAGGCCTTTTCTGGCATCTACTGAAGTTAATGGAAAGTTCTCAAAGACTTCGATGAAGGAAAATGTCCATAAACTATGTTGTAATTCTGTTGTGGTATTAAACAGCTTGAGTTGACATAAATAGAGTCTGCATCTTATTATAAATTGCTTGCAGTGTATATCTTTACCAGTTAGGAAAACTCTTCACATCTCATCAATATTATGTGTATGTTCAGGATGTAACAAATGGTGATTACCATATTATATATGTGCTGTGTTGGAGACATAATACCTGTTACACCTACGATACGTATGGTTGAATGCAGCGTCTGAACTTTATGAAGATCTTTCTTTCTACTTTAAAGAGGATGACACAGAGCAGTAGGGCACAGGAGCCTTCTGAGGCATGGAAATTCTGTTCCATGTCTTTTGTGGATGTGTGAAGAAAAGAAACAAGTTGTTCCAGAATTGAGCACCAGGTTAATACCTAAACTGTAACACTCCATGGCACCCCATCATGGAATGGATGCGGTTGCAAGGAGTTGATGCTCTGTACTTTCTTAGCAAACTTTGCAATTTTTGCAAAATACACTTTTGCTTTAATAACATTCCTAGAGTAGAAAGTGCAGGTTTTGAAACCTCCTCACTCGTATCTAAGAGGTTCCTTGGAGGACACAAAGAGAACATGTCTCAGTAAGCAATTCAATGCAAAGTAAAAACCATATTGTAAAGTTAATTCAGATCTGAGCTTTCCTACTGTTTTGGGGGTGTTCAGGCCCATCTTAGCCAGGACTGATTTTATTTAGTGTTTTAATAAAGTAAGGGTGACTGTCTAGTGAAACTTGATGATTCCAGACTGGAATATGTTTGTTCCCACCTTCTTTTTTTCTCGGTGGTTATAAATTACTCCATTCACTCTCATTCTTATGATTTTGGTCATATTCTCATGAGCCAGGCTCAGGCTGGGGCATGACACAGGCCATCTCTTTATTCCTCCAAAGTCTGTCACGGATTTTTAACCTTTGCCTGAGCTTTTGACATGGAAATTGCTAGCACTCTAAATATACAACATTCCTTTTCTTTGGCCTTAGACAAAACTGGGAGTAGAGCTGCTATAAAAGTCTGTGATGGCAGCTTAACGCCATTTCTCAGAAGCCAGGAAAGGAATTCTGCAGTGAAGCTGCAGCAGTGGAGAGAATTTCAACACTTTAATTCTGAGATTCTTACTGTGGCAGTGGGAGGTCATTTTAATTCAAGAGCAAAAGCGACAGAGTCTTGCAGTATCACATACAGCATTTCTGGTCATTTACAAGTCCCCTGAATCAGAAACGTGGTACAGGTAAGCGAGGTGGTGAAAACTCTTCTGACAAGAAAGATGGTTTTATTTTATGCAATTTTTCAATGTTTCTGCAGCTGGCTAGATTCATAACCCAAGGCGAGTTTAATTAATGTCAATGAAGCATTTTAAAGTGAAGGAAAAATCAGCATTAGGAAGAGCGTTGATTGTTTTCTAATCATGCTGTGGACTTTCTCTGTAATGGATTCTTGCTTTTTTAACTGTAGATGAAGCCACTGATACATGCCAGTGTAGACAGATGTGGGAAATTCCGTCATAAAATTCCCTTACTAGTTGCTTCTGTGGGTATCTTCCACCCCCTTGTGACATGATGCATTTCATGGCTTTCTGTCAACAGCTGGACAAGTTGGATTTACTTTCTGAGGATTGTAATAATAGAGTAGCGTATCACTACAATACAAATGGCATCCCTCTTACCTACACTGGGTAAGAATCTGGTAGTTGCATGTCGCCTCCAGTTGTTCCTTCCGGACATTGCCTGACTTGATACAGGCAACAGGCAGTATTCCTGCCAGCTGATCATCAGCCGTGTTTGTGATCTGACGGTGGTTTGCTGTCCTGGAACCATTTGCCTCTTCTGGAACGGGGGGTGGAGGTACTTCCTAGGGTTTATCCCAAGGTGCCAGTGAAGATCAAAGGGATGATGGTAGGTCACTTGACTGTCCCTTGGTAATGGTCAAACAGCCCAGAACAGCATAGAATCATAGAATTACTTAAGTTGGAAAAGACCCTAAAGATCATTGAGTCCAACCGTAAACGTAACCCTGCCAAATCCACCACTAAACCATGTCCTGTAAGTGCTAAATCATGTCCTTGAAGTGCTATATCTGCACATCTTTACCTGCAGGGATAGTTACTCAACCGCTTCCCTGGGCAGCCTGTTCCAGTACTTGACAACACTTTTGGTGGAGAAATTGTTCCTAATATCTTACTGCCCCTGCTGTTAGATGCAGCACCTCACTTTGGCCTTTCTGGCACATCCCGGTTCATCTCATCTAACCTACCAGAGGAAGCACAATTTGTGCTGTAGCCATTTCATCCACAAATACACTGTGAGGTTTTGTATTTTCAAGTCCATTTGCATATCAGTAAGTATTCCAACTTGAGCTGTTAAAAAACCCCATGTGCTGTATTATACCAGCTATGCTGTAGAAGACAAATCAGCTTTTATAGCCTGCTTTAAGTCCCCTTTGTTCAGGACTACACATTAAATAAAGTATGTATTACAACTTTTGATATACTTACTCCTTTGTTTTATTTTAGACGATTTATTCAGTCTTCACAATCCTTCCATCAAGATTTTGGTCTGATGACTGTCCAGAGGCCTCCTTAAATTAGAGCAGGTACATTCTGTTCTGCGTTTGAGAGATTCTGAATTGTCCCATCGTTCTTCATCCCCATTTTAATGGGCATATTTCTGGTCCTGATGAAGAAAGAGTCTGCTTGGCAAGATGCAGTACGCTAAGTATGAGCTTCAAGCGAGCTTGTTGACAGAGTTCACTGGAGGAATGTAACATTTACAGAGGAATTGAAATGCTCCTAGCACTGCATTTTTCCTGTGAGAAACTCACTAGATGCTCACAGAATTGAAGACTACAAGCAAAGTCTTTTGCGTCTCTCTAGAGGAGCAATGAAAGCATTTCACATTTATTTTGCAGACAGTCAACCTAATAATCAGGGATTTTTTTGATAGAAGTGATAACTTGTTTGTAACTGTGTCTTAAAAACACCAAGTCGTTTAGGTTGCAAGATAAAGCACTCCCAATTTAGAGGATGGCCCTAGAATCCTAAGTCAGCTTCCCTCAAGTGTGTTATGATAGCAGCCTTATTTACAAATCACATACTGGGTTTGCCTCATTTTTGTGCACAAGAGCGCCGATTCTCAGGGAGTTAGGAAGGTGTTGAATAGTTCCTTTTAATTTCATTGCCTAGTCTGTAGTCGTAGGACGTATTTACTGTCCACTGTGCCAGCTAGTGTAATCTAAACCTGCACTGCATTTGGAGTTATTTCTTCTTACTGTTTTCAGTGGCATTCTTCATTATAGAATTATCTGACTGCTTCTCCAAGGAGTTTTTCTGTATGGGGGGACCAAAGAGTATTATCCCCATTTTATAGCTGAGAAAGTGTAAATTTGCTGAGCAGTAGTAAGAAGTCAACATGAGTAAGACTCATCCTGGCATAGTTTTTATATTTATATCCTCTCAGTGACATTCCCTGTCCTTTTGTTCCTTTTGTGTTATGTGCAAGGGTCAATGGGAATTTTGCTGCCATGTCTTTCTATAATTTATTATGTGTCCTTTCTCTATTACGCCATTCTTTAGTTGAGCAGTGTCTGTCCTTTCAGTCTTCACACAGTGGGACTTCCCTTTGTGCCTCCAACATTTTCACTGCTCATATCTAGATACTTTTTCTTTAGAGTAATATCTAGATTAAGATATCTTTACAGTAAGATAAAATTTCTGTTTGTCCACTATTAAAAAAAAAAAAAAGGTCATTTTTAGCTGAAAGATGTCTTTTTAAAGCAAAATAGATTCCATAACATGACTACAACAAGGACAGTATCAGCAGCAACTCACTTGGTCCTAGGACTGAGTCCTTTCAGGGCTGTCACAGATTGCCCAGAGAGGTGGTGGATGCACCATCCCTGGAGACATTCCAGGCCAGGCTGGATGTGGTTCTGGGCAAACTGGTCTAGTTGAAGATGTCCCAGCTCATTGCAGGGGGGTTGGACTAGATGAGCTTTGAAGGTCCCTTCCAACCCAGACTGCTCTATGATTCAGTGAATGCATGTTCCATTAGCCAAGCCTGACAGAGAATACAGAGGAAACAGATTAATTTTGTTGCTGTTGTTTTTACGAAGGAAAATTTTGTCTGCTAAAAATTAGACTAAGCAAATCGAGCTTAGTTTGGACAGAGCACTGCAGTGTGTGAAATGGTCCTTTCCAGTGAATGAGGCTTGATTTAAACAGTCATGCACCAGCATACAGAGTGCGTGTTCCATATCTAAGCCCCTCAATGATTTGTGTTTATCATTCAGACTGGCGTTCACTTATGTGAAAACTCTTATGTATTTAGATTGGAAACAGTGTTAAATATTTAACATAAATAGATCAACTCCAGCAGTAGATATATTAAGTAACACAAGATGTGGATTTGGGAGTGCTCGTAGTGAGGTGGATCAGTACGCTCCTGCAGCTGGGGCTAAGCATGCTATTGATGGCAATTACAGAATGACATTCACAAGTGTGAAAATTAAACACAGGGCCTTAACCGTATGGGGTTATCTAGAAGCAGCAAAGTCCTTGAGCAGCTGGAGAGTTTTCAGTGACGTGCCTTGCTAGGGTATTTTTGCAATGGCTTTTTCTTTTCCTGAATAGTACAAATTTGGGTACTGAATCATGCTTTGGTGTCCTGTCACCATGCATTGCTGTGATCACACAGTGGCTAATGGTGCATGCATCACGGTTCCAAAACAGATCAACTCCTAAACTGATAGGCAGTATAATGAGAAACTCCTGCTGACAGCAGGTATTTCTGTTTTATCAGAGAATAATTCACTGAGTAGATAATTGGTGAATTCCCGATGGGAAAAAAACTTGATTCTGTCTGAACATAGGTTACCAAATGTACCACTATAAAATAATTGATTTTGTGATACATCAAGTAGGGACATAGTTGAGACTATTGAACTTTTCACTTAGGCCCTGAGGGTTGACTTGAACCAAGCTCCCAAAGGTGAAGAAGCAGTGCTTGACATGTGCGGGGTTTTGCACTCTTTAACAGCCTCTTTAGCTTTCATTTTTTCCTACTTTCACCAAGATCTAGATGTGCAGAGTCTCATTTTGATGGTTGAGTTGTCATTGGAGATAATCACCAAAGGAATGTGTTGTAAAAGGAGGAAGAAAAAAGTATGTCTAGAAAGTCTGAATAATTTTTTTATGCTGTTGTTTTAGTGAAGAGGCTTTGGATGCTGATAGGAAAGTTACTATAGCTATAGGGCACGTTTAATTGCATTTTAGAAACTTCTTTTAATCCTGTAATAACAAAAAATTAAATCAGTGCTGACATTTTTTTGTTGCCAGAAGAAGGTAGTAAAAGGGTAAAGAAATAATTGTTAGTTCTGAGAATATAATTAGCAACTTTAATGCTTTAATCTAAAAAATGCATATTTTGAGCCTGGGTGAATGATTAAAGAAAAGATATTGAAAGCCTTTGAAATTTCTAACTGTTTGTTTTTAATTGTAAATTATGATCACTATAATTAGCTTATTTAGTACATTTATAATGTAAACAAATATGAATATACAGAAGTTCAGAGATATATTTCAGGGCAAATAAGAGCAGCATTTTGACCCTGGGCTCTATTTATAAAGCTTTTCTTGTAGTGTTTGGCACCACTTCATTCTTTCTTACTGCTTTTTTTGGTCCTTTTTCTTCTGGAAGATAAAAGAAAGCCATACATAATACTTGCAGGTCTCTGCTGAGGTCTTAATGCATCTGGAACTACACTGAAGAGAATACAGAGAGAAATCTGGTCCTTTTTGGGCTCTATTTAGCCCTCTCTCTGAAACCTTCTTACAGCTGGAATATTTATCATGGTAAAAAATAAATACTAGAAGTTTTCTTAAGCACTGTGTTGTTAGTACTGAGTAATTAGATCCACTGGAAGTGGTATTGTGTTTCAGGTAGACCTACTTCCATATCTGGCTACCTGCAGAAACATAGTGTGTCTGACCCTGGTTGTTCTGTTTCCTGGTGATGCATCTTATGTAGCATCCTGGGACTGAAATTCACAACTCTGCTCCTTCCCTGGTACACATCCCACAGTAGCACCAACGGGAGCTCCTCAGCTACGCTTCCCTGCATGCTAATGGAAACACGTAATGAGTTACAGGATGTTTTTCCCCCACCAAGTTCAAAGATTAAAATTTGGGCTTTAGTCTTACCAGTATTTATGCAAAAAGGTGTCTTTTGTTGCATTTCCAGAGCTCAGTTTCCATGCTGTGAGACACTGCATCCAGTTCGATAAGTCAGGGAAATCTATGATTAGTTAAGCTCCTTATGAATAGAGAAGACATCCCCAAAGGTTTAAACTGGCCTCTAACTGGAGATCTTAGATCATTGTTGAAGTGTTTTGATTAGGCTGCCTTTGTGAACGCTAAACAGTTTAAGGTTACTTTTTAATCCAGTGGTGCCTGTTTTATGATGTACACTTGCTGCGGATTGAATGTTGTCCTGTTCATCACTGCCAGCTGTCTCGTTGGGGTGCTCTACTAACTAAGTTATTTTATCGCAGAGGAATGAATAGTCAATAACAAGCAAATAATAACCTTTCTGCTGAATTCTCAAGATTTATAAAAACCACCCTCATCTTCTGTCATATTTCCCCTATAATGTAAGCTGTATTGTGAGGGTTGCTCTGTTCTTGCACTGTGAGCCTTCAGGAGTTAGAATTGTTTATAGCAGGAAACAAAGGTAGAAGAGGTACATATTGCAGCAGTGTATTCATATTCTGTGGGTATTTTTTAGCTGAAGGAAGTAAGCCCTGGTTATTACAGCTGTCACAGTGACATCTGATATTTCAGTATCAGTGATTGCCTCTCCCACCATATGACCCTGATCGCTACTGTGCTTCTCTGTCCACTATTAAACTGTGAAAGGTCTTGGCCCTCCAGGTGCTGTTTCAAGTCTGAAATAGCAGCTTGTCTGTCACACTCTCTCTTCCTAACTTCATGCTTAAGAGCCCAGCAAAACTGTTTAATGTAGACAGGGTCTCATATAGCAATAAACACGTTGTGTGTGTTTTCATGGCTGGTGGAGGACAAGGGCACTAAGTATGCATTGGTTATTAAAAATGGACAAACTTTGAAGTGATTTAGTGCAAATGAAAAATTCCAAAACATTGTCGTACAAAATTTCAGCTCCAAAGCAGAGATCTTTAATGAAATTTTGCTTTTCTTTCCACAGCAGGGGAAACCAAGCAAAAATGGTTCATGGAAATCTAATTGAAAACCCTAAAGCTATAAACAGAACTCCAAAATTGTGTAGTTGAAATGAATACAACTTCCCATGATGTGCATTTTTCCTTCCTCAGTAAGTATCTTCTTGTGATGAGGTTGAAAATCTGTTTAACATAGGCAATGTGAAAGACTTAGATGGTAGATTTTTCTATTCAAATAGGTAAGACCTGTCAGGCCTACCTAATTTTTAGGGATAAGGCATTGGGAAAGATTCTGTACATAAAATAACAGAGCTGGTCCAACTGGCTGTTGCTCTGTGCATTGTGCAGGCTTTGACCCAGTGGTTGTCAGATGTTTCCAGCCCTGAATCTCATCTTTTTTTAGCCCTGTATTGTTGTTAAATTCATGTAAACTGGTATGTGGGGCTTCACAGCCAAGAGCAAGGGTTTATATGTTGAAATTCAGCTGCATCTGGATTGTACCACAAATCAAGTAGATGCAATGCCGGCGTAATAAAGAGATTGGATACTTTCGTGTGGAATGCTTCTGGTCACCTTTGCTAAGGTAGTGCTGAGTTTCTTACAGTGCCCCCCATGAACAGGATCTCTGACAAGCACAGTTGCAGCATGTTAGGTTGGAAAATGTTTTACTTTGAAATAGAACTATCCATGTTTTCATACCCTGTGTGGTACATTCGAGATTGCAGTTGCAAATACCATTTTTTGTCATATGAAAGGTCCTCTCTTCAATATTTTGTCAGAAACATCTCTCCATTTGTAGCAATATACAATATGTGTACATGAATGCATAACATAGCTATTATGTATATATGTAAAAACAAATGTGTGGCTTCATATCTCTTGTTAAGATAGGAAAAAGCCATCCTTTAACAGTAAAGCCTTACAAAATTTTATATAGTGTAAATAAAAGTTATGAAGCTATATATATATATAATTAAAAGGTTTAAATGCAGTTCTGCTTATCTTAGTGGAAAACTAGAACAGAAATCGACGGTAGAGTACTCTTAGAGTTTTGTCCTGACTTTGGATATGGAAAGCAAGACAGACAAGGGTTTAGAGCTTTGTGCAGAGGCCAAGATAGGAGAGAGGGTATGAATTCCTGAGCAAAAACCTTAAATGTAAAAAATAGGAAAATGAAGGTGGATCCACTTGGAGCACATTTGGCATTAACTTGTAACAGGTAGGGCTTTGCTGTCTGTTAAATGAAAAACCACAACTCTGTTGAGTAAGGGACATAGAACAAGCCAACTGGATTCGGAAAAAAACTTGTTGCCCTTCTGTGGAGTATCCATAGTGGCTGAATGTTTTCCATGCATCCATGATCTATTTGGTGTCTGGAGCTGCACTGCTCCTTATACACAGTATTTACTGTAATCAGAGATGTCAAGCAACCTGGACTTTTTTGGGGGCTAGAGATGGGATTATGTGGTTCTACCAGTCCTCCCAGATCCTAACCTTTAAAGAGAAAACCCCACTGGTTTATGTTTGTTTTCTTTTAAAACAGTTGCTAAAATCTGTTAGTCATTTGTGGACAAACACTGGATTTGATGCTGCCATTGGTACTTCAGGGATGAAAGGCTTTGAATGTCATGCTCTCTGGAGTATAACTCTCTGCTTGTTCATTTTCTCTTAGGAGATTTGGAGGTGCTGTTGCAAAGCCTTGGTCTTCACTATGCTCATAGAGTTTTCACAGTGATTATGAGAGGGGTCCTAAAATGATACTGTAATTACCATTATTCTTAGTAATGACTTATTAGTAAGAATTACTAATAATCTTAATAAACCCCTAAGGACAGATCCTGGAGGTGGAAAGCCACAGGTGGGCTCATTATAACAGAGAGACTCGTTCCTTCTGCAAATTTTGTGATAAACTAATGAATTCCCAGCTTTTTTCAAGGGTGATGAAGAGATTTCAGGCGAGAATCTCTCAAACTGATGTGCTCTGCCCACCTAAAAGGCCTCAAACATGAGAAGTGGAAGGATGGACGAGTCTTTGCCCTAATTCCTGTGAATAATTCAAGCAGCAAATGTAACTTATTTCCATCCAGCCTTCTGTCTCGCCTTTAGTTTTTCTGTGGCTTCATTTTCACAGCCTTTTGTGCTTTCATGAGGCTGTAGAGTGTGTGGTAGACAACAAATTTTTAGCAAGTTTAGTTTTTAAATTTACTGATAAAATGTAGGATATGTCTGTTATCCCCTTATATGCCCATGAGGAAGGAGGCAGAACAATCTCTTCCCTAGTCTAAGAATTGGGGATTAGAACTAGATGATCTTTAAGGTCCCTTCCAACCCAAACCGTTCTATGACTCTATGTTGCCAAATATGTATTTTATGTATTTATATTCCTAAATTCACTGTAAAGAAATGTGCTTTGGCTGTGTTTAGCTATGGCTTTAAAAGAACAACAGTCAAAAGGAACAGCCTTCCACAATCATTTAATCTTTAGACCCAATAACAAAATCCTCACTCTGTTGTACAAGTGCATCTCTACCCAGTGGTTGGTCCGATAGGCAGAATATGCCTGCAGCTCTGACACCATGGTGGGAGGAGAGGGAAATCCTCCTCATCTGCAGGGGCTGCTCTGTGCAGATGAAGTCATGGAATCCCGAATGGTGCGCTCACGTTTTTTCAATAAGTGTTTTTCGTCACTACAGAGCTTTATTTAACAGCAGTAAAGGCAAGAAAGGAAATTAGAAACACAGCTGAGACTGCATCTAATACTTCATAATGGCCCAAAGTTCTTACTGTTTATTAAAACTAACACCCCTTGTCAGGGTGTTGATCAGAAATTCTTTGCAGTCTAGTCTCTTTGATCCTTTCATTTTCCAAACCACAGATATTTGTTGCCATTTCATTATTTAGCTTTATGTCTAGCCCATTGAAACTCAGTTTTTTCTGTTAATGCTGCATGATAAAGAGTAGTCCTGAATGCACTGAGCCAGCAAACTCATCACTAAACAAATATTTCTACTGCTAAAGAAAGGAGAACTCTAGTGTAATACAAGCAGCAATGGTTAAAGGTGGCACCAGAAAGGATGCTTTCAAAACCTCTGGTGTCTGTGGGCCTCCTGCATATAGTGCTGTCCACTTGGAGTACGGGCATAACTTGTTCTAATATACACATTTACCTTTTGTTTCAGCAGCTCCCTGGCTCCTGCACATGCAAACATTTGAATTTCCTGTTGGCTCAGAGGTGAGATTTATAACATTTATTAAAGTTGCTTTTCACTGAGAGTTTACTGGGCAGAAAGCCTAAGAGGGCCTTTTTTTTAAGGGGGTTTAATTGCTAGAATTTACCAGAGGGGTGAACATTATGCTTTTTTTGCAGCACAGCTATCCACTAAGATTGCCAGGTGTTGAATTTCCCTAGAGGTCCCCTATTTATTGAAGGAATTCATGAAATACCCATCTATCCAGAGCTGCGGCTCCTGCCATCCCTTTCCCATTTGTTGTCTTGACTGTTACCTTCATGGCTGCTTTAGATTTTCATGATTGACCCGGTTCATTTCTATCCATTCCTCTCTGTAAGTGTCCTCCCTCCTCTGCACTTGAGCACCTTGGCCATAAAAAATGGGCCAGGTTTGCCTCGGAATTGAATGTTCCTGGAAGCCTTTTGCTATGATGTGGCTGTGGATACAGAGGGATGGTTCAGCGGTGCAAATATTCTGGTGCTCTCTAGTCGGGTGGGAAGGAAGATGAACAGAGGGCAGGGAAGACAGAGTAAGTGGAGGGAAGGGTGAAGAGCAAAGAGGTATTTTGCAATGTTTCAAATAAAACTCTATAAATAGCCCTTTAAAATCCATGAATGGACTTCTCAACAGATGGCAGCCCTACTGTCAAGCGAGCCCAAGGCAGGCAGACCGTAATTGTTACCAAGTGTATTGTTAGGGGAATTTACTAATTTACTGATGCAGCAGCGCTTGAGTTGAGGAATAAATTGGAATATTTTGGTGCATTTCCTTGGAGAAGTCATCCACTTTTTTAAGTGTATGTATTGAAATGGCAAAGTCTTAAATGGGGGTCTCCTTCGCTAAACAAAAGAAATGCAAATTGCAGTTCAAGATTTGTATTATGATAAAAACCGAAATACAAAAGAGACATTATCTTGCAAAAATGTAAAAGTACATCGCTTCATGAGCCTATAATGATATAATGTGATGTTGATGTAGTTAAAGATGTCAGAAGGGAGACAATGACCTTAAAAGTTTAACGCAGACACATTAATATTGATTGATTTTTAAGAGATTGAACAGCAAGAATATATCTATATATAGCATGGATATTGGATTGTTTGAAAATTTGAGATGAGATACAGAACATTTTGGTCCTGTAATGCTTTAGACCTAACAGCAAGAACATGCTTTAAATGCAGCCGTTTGTTCTGCAAGAAACTGGATGGTGATTTGCCTTGAATTTAGCAGACTGTAAACCTATTTCTCATAAAAATCAGTGGTGTTTGACAAAGCTGGATGATCATTTCTGGCTTCACCACAAGCGCAGGTCTCTCATGTGAGATGTCACAAAAAACGTAGGGGATGGGGGTTGTTTGTTCGATTTGGGGTTCTTTCACCCTGTTGTAGACATATATATGTAGTCTTATGACTATTTCATGCATACACATATTTGTATAACATAGTGAGCAGTGTAAAATCTCAGCACCTTCTGGCCTTGAGATGTAAGTTTTTCTTCCTGCTTTTCCCCAAGCCTGGAGATGAGGTCAGTAACACTTCTTACTTGAATTTAGCCTCATCTTTTATCTGTGTTTTTGCCAGCAAAGTCACAAAGAAGCAAGCCTTGCATTGAGGTGGAAGGTGCTAAATATTGTAGCACTATTTTATTCCCTTGGGGCAGTCCATTTCCGTCTCCTTCCCAAGTGAGCTTTACTCTTAATGTAGAGACTTCCACTCGTCAGAGAACTGGAGATGTTGGGTGTGGTTGGCCTCTTAGACCAGGCCACAGATGCTTTGGACACAGGGATTAGGAACTGAACTTGGAAAAGTCAGCTGGCAACAGAGAAAAAGTCTGACCTGTTTGAGATGGATCGCTTTGCTGAGAAGTGATCTTGCAGCATTGTGCAAGCTGGAGGTTTTCATTCAGGATCAGACCTCAGGAAAAACAGGGCAGGTAAACATAAGGCACAGACCACATTTATAAAAATGAATTATTAGTCTTCTACCTTCTTCTGCCCACATAAGTGATTGAAAACTGGTATCTGAAGGAAAGAAAACAGCTGAGAACCTGGAATTCAGTGTGGACATTCTGCGTAATATAGAATTCTTGTTTTCAGGAAGCAAAGACCAAAAAAAATTATCATGTGTCTGTTTTGCATCCAGATTCCATTTTTTTAAAGACAGAAACAGAAACAGAAACAGATGGGTACTTTTGGGGAGAACTGTCAAACAGTGAGGAGTCTGGGTGTCATAGCTGCATCCTGTAAACCTGTACTTAGTTTCACCACTGTTAAACCTGCTTTGGCTCTCCAGTATGGGAAAATAGCCCTAACAGCCTGTTTTGTAAAGCAGGGAAAGCCCAGTGTCTCCAAAGGGCCTGATCTGAGTGAGCATCCAGAATCCCAGAAAGTCAAGAAATTTGAAGGCAGTCAGACTTGATTTAATTATTTTCTACTACAAATCTCATTTCAGGGAATGATTAACGGGAAAAGAGACATAAATGGCAAGGTCTTGATCAAGGGAGCTGCTGTCAGGGTACCATCTAGATAAATTAGGAAAAGAATGCTCAGTTTTCTGTGAAAGAAGACTAATGACATTAAGTCAAGATGAAATGGAAAGGAGCAGCATTGCAGGCTGAAAATCATAAAAGACCAGCCTGCCCTGACAAGAAACCCTTAGCTGAAAAGTAAGTGGACATGCTAAGGAATGACTTTCCGTCAGTGCCAGTGCCAGGTCTTGAAGTTACAAAAGACTGAAGATGACCCAGACACCACTTTTCCTTTCTGGGACCTGTCAAGACAAGCGAAGGAACGTTCTGGAAGCATCTGAAATAGCAGATGTTAGTAACAGCTCTACACCCTGCAGGTGCTCTCCATCTCATGTGCTCACTCTACCCAATGGGGCTCAATCCCTTCACTTAAATCCAGACCATTCCCAGCTGGTGCCAGGCAGACAGTGTGTAAAATGAGAGTGTAAAAATCTGCAGTCAGTAAGTCTTCATGTAGCGCAGAGAACATGTTTAGAAGTAAGCAAGGATGGCCCTAGCTGAAATCATGGGGAAACTTTACAAGTGAGCTGAATGTATTTGTGCAAAGAGAGATTTCTTAGAAGGTAAGATTCGTCTTTTGGTTCACCAAAAGGGATTTTAAGAAAGGAAATTAAAAACCCACTGAAACATTTCTGTGGTTAAAAGTGTACTCCTGGAATTCTTGAGTGCTTAAAGCAAATCAAAATGCACCCTTTCTCAGAAAATGTTCTATTCTCTTTAAGTATATACTTAGTCTTCTAAGAAACACTAACATTCCAAACTGAAGGAGCAGACCTCCCATTGGAAGTCTTCTAGCTTCAGATTTAGGTTATAATATAGAGTAGCTTTTCTGCACTCAAGTATTTAGTATGATGGGTACTAAAACTGTATGGGATTAGCTAATGTACTTTTCTGTGATGTGCAAAGTGAATGCCAGGCTGCAGCATTGTAGCTGACTGCAGTAGCATGAAGTTATGCTTCAACAGCATTCCATTGTAATGGAGGATTTTGAAGGCAGGGAAGCGGTCTCTGGAGTGTTGCACATCAGCAAGGAATTATTTTTGAAGGTAGAAAATAGAGGAAGAGTTTGAACTGATGATTGGAACAACTAAATGGGGAGCAGCAAAACTTGCAGTATTAGTATTACACCCAGCCATATAACAATAACTAAATGAAGCATGGATGTAAAATTTGGTGAGAAGCATTTGTACATTTTAGTTCTGTTTGGCTCAGCAGGTGTGCTGCACTTTAGACTTCAGTCTCCCAGGCTGTCAATCCGACAACTTTCACGAGCACTATATTCACTTAAAAGCCGAAAGAGAAAAATAGAAGGGGATGATGTTAATAGCACTTATATAGCTTTTTCCTTCCTGAAAGTACAGTGCAAGCATGAGGTAATTAACAAGTACTTTGTCTTGGAGATGCCAATGTGTATCTAAACAACCTTTAAGTAAAGAGAATACAGGCATGTAACACCAATCTATGCCCAATTGCACATTTTAAAGATAAATAGTACAAAGTGGCATTTGTGGTATAATTTCTCCCTGTAGTGTGTTGGTAAGTCTGGCTTTTGGAAACCAGCACAGTGTGTTTCTGCATGCAGGGCTCCTTCTTCATTGTGTGAAGAACTTACTGCAATAACTTCAGATTTTATTTGATGAACTGCCTGCTGTAGGAAACCGCTGGCAAGTTATACAAGGAGGTGTGTTGTTTGGGTAGAGTCGAAATGTATAGTTAGGTTACACAGATGTACAGGCAATTCAACTGTCGACAGCTTCTGAACAAGTTGCCAAGCCTGCTTCTCTCCATCAGCTCCACCATCTACCCATCTCTGTATTAGGTATTGTGAATCTGGCCCACAGAGTCTTATACTCTTGGACAGAGAGGCACCCATGTAATCCAGTTCCTTAAAAAGTTCAAAGTCTTAGAAGGTGAGAACCAGAAAGGAGAGATTGAGCTGGCACTGAGAGAACTGAAATCCTTTAGAGGGGGTGAAGGGACAGGCATTAAGGATAAAACTCCAGGTCACAGGCTTACCATTGCTCTAGAAAGGAGGAGTAGAAGTGTCGGCAGCTCTGTTTTCAGTGTGCTGCTTTTTCTGGTTAAAATAAGAGTGGTGTTTGCAAAGCTGGAAGTTGACTTGTAAGTCAGTTTGATAATTAAGGAGTTGTTCTGAGCCCTTGAACTACCAAGGGCCATCAGTGCAAATCGTCCAGGATGCAGAGCAGAATCTGCTGCGGGAATTGGCCATTTCACTCTCCTCTTCATTCTTAGGCCATTGTGACTTTAGGATGGCAAATCTGTCAATTTTGCAATTTCCTGCAGTAATAGAGTTTTGGCAGAAGCTGATGCTTCTGCTGTATTGTACTCATGCATAGTTAGGTAACCAGTGCATGCTCCATTTAAGAGAGGCACAGAAAGCTTCTCAAAGTTACTGCATTATAGTCTGCCTCTCTGTGCTGAGCTCAGCTGCTTGAGAGCAGAGGAGGTGTGAAAAGGCTTGTTAATAAAAGTCTGTTTAGATTTCATTACTGTGAGCAGCCAAATCAAGACACTACAGATCTTGCCAACCCTCTGAGAATTTCAGTCCTCTCTGGAAATACTTTCCTGCACGGGATATCTTTTCCAATTGAACCTTTATGCATTGCAAGGAGAGCTCTCCTCTGCTGCCTTTGACGGATAGAGAGAATGAAGACTCCCTTCCAATTGTAGGGAATGGTGTGTGAAAGAAAGAACAGGGTGAGTCTTGTTTCTCCTACTCACATACACTGAAGAAAAACCATCCAGCTCAGCCTTCTGTTTCCCCCTTTTTGTTTTTGGTACTATAAAGGGGAACTCCTTTTTTGCTGCAGGAGCAGCAAAGGTGATTGGCATAGAGGATGGGCTGGATGTGGTAATGTGGCAGACTGTTGTTGCAGAAATGCCAGGGGAAGGGCATAACTAACAGATTGGGCCATGGGATAGGCAATTATAGGTTGGTTATGTTCCACTTGTAGTTAGGGTTTGGGGAAGTCCTGTCAAGCTCTACCATGGCTTTTGCGTTGTGCCAAAAGCATCTCACTGACTAGATCTTACAGAAGTCTCTTACCAAGGGTAGGAAGAGAGCATGGAAGCTGTAGTTACAGAGTATCTGGCTACATCAGCAGCCCTAGTCTTTAAGCAATTTGAGGACTTCTGTGATCTTTTTCAGATCACTGTGGAAGAAAAATCCTAACCTGTGGCAGACTTGGCATGTGGTGTGGAAGGCCTTTTTTTCCCCAAAAAAACATTGAACCTCTCCACTTTCATCACGGTGATTTCCTTTGTTGTGGTCTTTTAAATGTTCTTCAAGGGATACTTAGATATTTATTAAAGCTTTTTAATGCTTAAGTCATGATGAAAGCAGATATAGGTCTCCTAACCATAAATGCTGTTCTTCCTCTCTGTGTTGGCATAAACAATCACCTGAATATGCTGCCTGTATATATACAGACATCAAAACCCAGCTAGTAATAAATGACATGAAATGGTTGCTGGGGAGCTGGGTCAGTCCTCTTCACCATATATTCCCCTTGTGTTACACATCATAAATTCAAAGGGGATTACAAAGGTTAATAAACTCTTATTTAACTTGTTTTTTCACTTGTCCACTTGTATTTTCTAAACACATCTCAAATTTTGCATGATTAATGACTGAATTTAATCAAAAGGAAAACTCTTCAGAGAAGAACACATTTCAAATAGCACATTGCCATACCCATGGTTTGCATCATTACTGAGTGATAACATAATACAGTTAATGAATACCTTTTCCCCCAGTGTAACTTCTTTGTCATCACAAGTAGAATTTAGTCCTTTTCCTCTTTTGTTATGTCATGGCTTTTGGTGTTATATTCAGTGTTTGCAGTACCTAGCACCATCAGGACTTCCAGAAAGGGTGATACTTTGTATATTCCATCACTGCAGTCTTTACTGTAGTTACTTAACCATACCATTGTGTTACATGAAGTGTTTAGTACTATAGTCATTGAAGTCAGTATGACTTTCACAATTGATTTCAATCCGGTGAGGACTGTGTTGGCTGTGACTGTGTCACCCCAGTAAAAATGAACGCTGCGCCCTTTTAAGTAATGTGTCACACCCCTATTTTTGAGAGATCACTTGTAAAAAATGCCCTGGAAAAGGAGGGGAAGAGAGGTGTGCCTGTTAGTGCAAAACTTACCTTCTGAATTCTCTTTCTGCTTGCAAGAGAAAAATGCAGACTGTAAGGCATGTGCTGTATATTAGTATTTGTTCAGGCTGTCTTCTCATAGTTTGCCTTTCTGATGCTGCACAGCGTTCCCCTGCACTGTTTTCCAGCACAATGGCTAATGTCCTGCTTTGGAAATTATCCATGAAAATTTTATCAATTCTGTGTTTTGGTGAGACAGTATGAGGAAATGCCATTGGAAAATTAGATTCCTCTTTGACATCAGGCGCCCAGTCAGCAATCCAATCCCATGTGTTTCTACTGAGACATTAGGATTTGATATAATTTTGGGCAGAAAACATTTTAAAATGAAACAATTGAATTTTCTGGATGGTCTTGGAGACCACTTAGCTTAAGAGAATACACTTCCAAATCAAAAGCCTTTCAATCATTGTAAATATTATTTGGCTGATATTTGCTTTATGTGTAGTAGCAGTTTGAATTTGTATTGAATGTTTGACTGGCTCATGCTCGCATAGGTGATGTATGAAATTATTATTTCATATTTTTCCAGCGTTTGCATGGCAAGTGACATCTGGCTGACAGGAACTTGGAGAAATGGGATCCGAAGCGAATGCTGCAGTTATCGCAGTATCATATTTATCAAACGGCTTAAGGTTGGTCTGTCTTTGTTTAATGTATGAAACTCACAGCGGTGAATAAGAAACAGCGCTATTTGTTGTGAAACTGAGCTGCTTAGAAAATGAAGATAGATGAAGGACAAAAGTTAATGGCATTCTGTATTCTGTTCATAGAATTAATTTATGTAGACAGTCACACATTCTGGTGGAAAGGCAGTTCTCAACTTGTTTGGAAGGGTATATTTGCTATTACACCTTTAAATTTTGGTTAATGTCATAGAATTCATGCACACTAAATCACAGAGATAGGGACGTCTGGAATAAGCTGCTATAGGAGATTGGCACAGTTCTCTTCACACTGTAAGTGTCCAGCTACACAAGTCTAAGGGTAAGTTTAATTCTGATTGTGTTACGACTGAAGTGTACCTGTTGAAATACTGTCTCCAGCCAAACATACCCTAACACTTTTTCATGAAGCTGTTGACATGTCATTTGTCTAATGGTAAATTCTATCTTGCTAGAATATAATACAGGTTTTAAAAGTGAGACTATCATTTAACAGTTCCAAATGTGATATGAAAATGTATGATTTTCTTTACTAACATGACTTCAGCCTTTAAAAAAAGGCATTTTCAGAATGCATGGTGTTTGGGAGGAAAGTCTGCTGTAGTGTTACATAGTAATGACAGAAGCAATAGAGGGAAATGTCCAGCTTCTGGCTGTGCCCTGGCAGTGGAGAGGAATTGGCTGTAGTACTCTGCCTGGAAGGGTCTCTTGGGTTTTCTTTGTCATTGTCTTTGTATCATTCACCCTTACTGGTCATTAAGACTGTGGAGTCTGCGTGGAGAAAACCTGCTCCTACAGGATTCCCTTGTTATGTTCCGGCTATCTTGGGAGGGAAGGAGCGTGGGGGCTGTTACACTTACAAACGTGGAGTTCAGAAGAGAAAAGCAAGAAATGGTTCTATGGAGATGGTGAGAAGGGTGGAACAGACTGGGAGAGGAAGTCTGCCAGTAGATAGAGAGAGGTCAGGCTAAGTAATCCAAATATAATTGTATCTGTACTGCTGCCAAGTGATTTTCTGATCTATGAAGTTATCAAGCTGAGAGCACTCAGCATCTTCCAGGACTTGGACCCCTCTTTTTAAATAGCTTTGAGGTCCAATTCACAGGAAGAAAGAACCGACTGTCATTTTCTTTAGGTCTGCAATTACAAGGTCTGTTTGGGGAACTTAACAAAAAACAAAAGTGGGGCAAGAAGACGAAGAAAACACTTCAAAATTGTTTAGAGAGGAGAATTCTATTCCCCTACGTGAACCTCAAGAGGAGCCCTTCTGTTTACTGATGATATAGGGAATTTGCCTGTCCTCCTTTGTTAGAAATGAGCAGTGTTCTTACCGTCCACTCCTCACTGTTGCAAGCATCTCCAGTCAATAAAGACTTGCCTATTGCCATACTTGCCTTTCCTAGCAGTCATGGACTTTCATGAATATGTTTTGTACTTGTAGATGAACATCACAAAGTTGTGTTATCTTGTGTTGGCTTGGGATGTTGTGGCAAAAAACTTGCCATGCAGGAAGCACTAAGTACCTTATCACTTGAAAAAAGAAGTCTTAGGTTTTTGGAGCTTTTCTGAGTGGGTCCTATTCTCTGTTGCGATTCCCGCATGTCCTGATGGTTGGTTATAGATGGATTATTATATAGCATATTCTGCTTACTTGTTTTCTATGTTGTCATTTCTTATATTGAGCATGAACCTTTTCGTTTCCACTAATGCTCAAGAGACCCCATGCAAGTCATTCCTGAAACATGTTCTTTTGGCCCTCTACCATGAATGTCTCTAACTCTTCTTGTCTGTCAGTCGAGGTGGGCCAGTCCCCGTGTCTCAAACATTTGTGTCTTTTCTTACTAAGAGAATCATTCATATACAAGTATTTTAAACTACTTTGAAACAAGCCTACAAGTGCTGCTGCCTCCACTAGAGCTAAAAATCACCTAAGACTTCAATTTATTTTTTCACTTCCATTCAGCACTGTGTTGTGTTGTGCTATGTAGTACTTCTGTCTCTAGTTTGTGTTATATCGAACAAAGCTGTTCTAGTTTCTTAGCCAATGTTATTTATGCTCTGTGATAATATATATTACACTTGTATTTGTCTACTTCTCCATCTTACCTAGCCACACACTCGGATTTTATCAGCTTCTGGTTAAGGTTGCTAGACTTCCTGTATGCCAACACAAACAAAAAGCAAGGAAGTAAGTGGTTAAGTCATTCAACACCCCATTTACACTATTCTCTTTAGCCCTCTTTCTCAGTCTCGACTACCTCACTTCCAATGTCCACAGTCTGCACATTTCCAACTTCACCCTGATGACATTATGTTTTTTCTCTTTACTATTCAAGGCAGTGTTTCTTTGGCCTGCTGCATGGCTTTATAATTTATCTTGAGTATTTAGTCCCCAAACTAAGACATCATCATTAATTACAAATTAAAAAGTCTGTAGATCATAGTTGTTTGCCACATTGCAAGTTCAAAGACTGAGGAAAAACTACCTAGCTGTTAGACTGTCAATGATAAGGCTGAAGATATATGATCTGCATTCTTTATACTGAGATACTTTGGTAGGCAGCTTTGGGATAAAATTACCAAAACTGTGTAGGGATGAAAACTCTATTGGGGTATTTCTACTATTTTTAATCCTTTTATTGCTTATTTCATTGTTGGAAATTATAGAAAATTAGAAATCTGTCCCTAAACTGAGGCACAGTGTTCTCTGTTATACTTACTTTCTGACTAGGTTTAGTCTTTCTATCCTGTACATCACCTTATATAGCAGCATGATAACAGCTGCACTACTGGTCCCATAAGCCAGTGTCTTGCTCCAGCTGCAGTTAAGATTTCAGTTTCTCTTTGCAAATCTGATGTGGTCATTTATGCTTGGTGTAATGCTGGAATTTCTATCAAAGCAGTGGATCATCTTTTTAAGAGCTGAGGGTCTGGGAACCACTTCATTGTGTTCTTTAATATTGTCCCTTGTGTGCTGAGCCGTGCTGCTTAATAGTTTTGCATTTGCAGTCTGTTTCGCAGAGCAAGGGTAGGTCAGGCTTTCTCTGTTGATGTTTTGAACCTTCCTCAGACTGGGGGGAAAGTCAGATTGGTCAAAGGTCTAACCCCTTTGGAAGCTGGATCTTGGCACTTTCTTGTGAGTGGGTGAAGATGAAAGTGAATGAATGACACTCTATATAAACAACCTTTCCTTTTCAAGAGAAGACTGGTAGCACCTCTGCATGTGCAGATACCCTACAGGAACTGAGTTCTCTAGACAATGTTAGTGTCAGTTAAAGTACTTGCAAGTGACTTTTGAGGCGTTTTGAAGCAGCACTGTGTATATTTGTGTGAAAGCCAGAGAAAATGTATTCTCTTTTATTTAAAGACTAAATCTAGTATTAGCTGTGATAGACTGATGAACTGCCTGGGACATTTCAGTTCAGTGTAATAGCAGACACTGAATAAATTTTGTTTAAAGTTTGGTTGGCAGAATGCAGCGGGAAGGGGGGAAGTGTATATGAACATGAGCACACAGATGAAGCCACAAACCTGAGATTTTCCCCTCTTCTTCCCTGTTTTGTTCCCAGCTCTTTTCTGTAGGAGAGTCTTCAGGTTAACAGTAATCCTGAGGTATAGTACCAGAATGATAAAAGTGCTCCAGAAAACGTGGAATGGAAAAGAAAGAGGAGATTTCCATAGGGCAAGGGCAGCTCATACAATGCTTATAAATGAAGTCGTATCTTGTACTTCACACTTTGTGTTCTCACATTCAGAAAAAGTATGATTGAGACCACTTCCCTAAATGTCAAGAGTCCATTTAAAGCTGAATTACAGTTGACAGTAGAACATTTTAAAGATACCTCGTCCTTTCCCTGTTATTAACTTCATTTCCTCTGTTACGCCAAAGGCAGTACAAAGATGTAGAAAGAGAGGGAAAGAAGGAAAAGTGCTTCTTGGTTCCAGGAAACATAAGTTGTTATTCTTTCTGCCAAATGAGGACCCCAAAGTACGGGCACTAAGAAGAATTTGGACTTGCAATATTTGGGGTTTTCCCCTTGCATTCCATTTGGCTTCCATCTCTTTCTTCCCCCTTTTCTCTTGCTGTGTCATCTCACAACAGATGCTGGAGGTCCAGTTCTCAACCCCTTTAAACCCTACTTGTAGCTCTCATTTTCCTTCAGCTTCATTTACTTTCACAAAGTTTCAGGGTAGTTAAGAATGTTGCCTGCTTGAAACATTGCTTTCCCTAGTGGCCATACACTAGTGTACTGAAAGATACGTGTCCTCCTGGATTAAAAGAGTTTCTGTTCTTGCCCATGGACATCTTAGATTAGGGAAAACAAGTATAGAAAGACCAGCAAGCCACTTGCACCCCTCTGTTATGGCTAAATGTTGTTATGACATGTCTGAAGGTGTTTCTGGTAACTGATTTTGGCCTAATTGTTTAACATTTTAGTAGAGTATTTGCTTTTTCTCCCCTCTGTATTAACTTTCTCAGGTTGGAGTTCTGTGTTCTAATTGGTGAGGGGTTTGGTTTTGTTTATTTTAAATGGTTTTGGTCCATGTTAATAAAATGAGACTATTTACAGATTTTTGACTAGAAGAAATCACTGTGCCTGCTCTGCCGGTAATCGCCTGGTACTCAAACCAGAAAGGCTGCCATAATGGTGGTAATAGCTGTGAATTCCAGTGTTACTTTTAGGGATGGACAGATCCTTCCAGGATATATGTGATTGTCTAGTCCTTGTGCCTGGACTAATGCTTTTCCAAGGCCTCTGTATGGGCAAAATCTGACTCAAAACTCATCCATCTGAGCAGCCCCCTAGTAACAGCTATTTTGAAGTCTAAAATCCTTTTGAAACACTGCTTCACCATCCACAAAGTTGACTTTGGCTCTGTTAGTAGAGGCCCTAACATCTCAGACACACGGAGATCCCATTTCATACCTAAAATAAAATGGGATTTGGACTGTTACGCCCTAACCATAGCCATGTGGTTGGAGACTGATAAATTCACATGAGCCTCTCTGCTTTTCCTCTGACAAACAACTCTCTCCTCCTACCAGCAACCATTTCAATGTAGTATATTTTCAGGGAACTCTTTCCTTCATTGGCAGTCTACAGTGTTTTATGATTTTGTAGCTTTTGTTTCCTTCATGGGTGAATGCTTCCACCAAATTCCATCTAATATCTAGTAACTTAGATTTTTACAGCATCACATGGCTTCCATATCTCAATATGCTGTTCCTCATAATTTATATCTTCTAGTTTGATATTCCTGCGTACTTAGAACTTGATTTCTGTTCTGTCATCCCACCTAAAAATAGGATCCTGACAAGAGGCCTGTCTTAGGAAATCATGAACCTCCTTGGAGTGACGATTTTGCCCCTCTTTTCTCAAAGGAGGCCTTTCTGTTGAATTTCTGCTCTTCAGGTAGTCCTTTCCAGGTAGCCAAATCTTCTGTTGTTTGCTTTGGGCATCTCTGTGTTCTCAGAGCTGCTCTCATGGTATGGTAGGTTGGTTCTTGAAACTAGCTGACTTTTACATTCAGATCTGTTAGTGCTTTCTTACACTGTTCCACTCTCCTCGGTTCTCTTGGCTCTTTTTCAGAGGTCGATGTTGATACTGCGATTCAACATGTTAGGATAAATAACACATCCCACAATCCTACTTTTTTCAAAGGGTCAGCTTCCCAAAAAAAGAATAGGGTAGTTTTGCAAAGTTTTGGAAGCAACCATGGCACAAATAGTAAGAGGTGTGGCTCACATTCTGTTCTATTTCTTAAACTATGACGCTCACCCTGCTGTGTGAGGCTTCATCCTAGAAATGTGACTGTTTGTCTTTGAAGATGCCCGGAGTACTCAAGCTACAGCTACTCTGGACATAAATATACCATGCGTTAACGTATGAATATTCATGTTCAGAGTTATTTTCTGTGTTGACACAGGTATTTTCTCATCTATGTTACGGATAGCTACTATAAAAGGCACAAAATGGGGAAGAGGGGAAAACCAGAAAATATGTGTGAACTTTTATAAATTAGACTGGAAAGAAGTAAAAAATAATAAATAATGGAAAAAACCACCAACCCCACAATCTGGGAAGTCATTGCTTGGTTTTGAAGTATTGTGGATAGATACACTCTTAGTCAGCGGTGGCTGGTCAATGTGCTTTGCTTTCACTGGGGCAGCTTCAGGTTTATAACTGAATAGAAGATGGTAGAACAATTTGTAGGCTATGTGCAAATGTGTAGTATGAGTGTTTCAGCAGACTTGTACAAACTTGCGTGTCCAGCATCAGGCATCAGATGCAAATATGTATGGTAATAGAGTTACAATAGTCTGTTACGAACATCCAAGCAGGCTTTGTTCTGTTCTAGCTCTCGGTCACAAGTGCTCCTGTGAGGGCAGAGCTACCCTGGTAACTACTAGCAAAAGTTTCACAGTGCATTAATGTCACTTGAAGCCCTGTGCAGAAGCATAAGCTCTCTCGAGATATTCATTTAGTTTATTTCCTTCAGATTTTAGAACTGATATGTTCTACTGAGACACACTTTTAGGTTTCTTGATGGTTATTATCTTGTTGCTTAGCCATGTTGTTGGTTATTAAGTTGGCAATTCACGTAGCATTAAATAAAAGCAGTGTATGTGTGGTTTATGTTTGTACATACATACATGTGTATCTCTCTCTCTATATATATATACTTTAACAAGGGCAAATATTGACTGGACAAGGGGAAATGGCTTTAACCTACCAGAGGGGAGGTTTAGATGAGTTCTTAGGCAGAAGTTTTTCTCTATGCGGGTGGCCAGAGCAGCTGTGGCTGCCCCATCCCTGGCAGTGTTCAAGGCCAGGTTGAGTGGGGCTTGGAACAACCTGCTCTGGTGGAAGGCATCCCTGCCTGTGGAACTGGAAGAGCTTTAAAGTCCCTTCCAGCCCAGACCAGTCTGTGATTCTATGATACGTATTTATATAGGTAATAACATAGTTTGGCTGTGGCGATGGTGTGTTTGTGAAAGAATCCGTACAAAAGAAAATCAGAAGCCCCCTATTTGCCTGTACACTAGCACTAAAAAGGAACTTCCAGTATACCTTTTTTCCTGTTATCTTCCAAATGCACTCACTTTAGGTCTGGGCATGAGTGTGAGTATGTCTCTAGGGTGGCCACACTGCAACAATTGCCCCAAACCAGGGCATTGATTTGTAAATCAAGCTGAGTTTCCAAGTTCCATCTGCTCTCTATTGTGTTTGAGGAGTAAGGTAGTTTCTGCCTGGACTGACCTAGAAAGATAAACAGGGAGCACATGTTCTGTGCTTGTGAATTACT
This sequence comes from Psilopsiagon aymara, assembly GCA_024733675.1. Classification (NCBI taxonomy): domain Eukaryota; kingdom Metazoa; phylum Chordata; class Aves; order Psittaciformes; family Psittacidae; genus Psilopsiagon; species Psilopsiagon aymara. The sequence goes on from JANRGW010023489.1 coordinate 27,167, forward strand.
GTTTGTGGTTTGCTTTGATAATTTTGGCCTTCATATAGAAGTAGTCACTTGTAGACAACTGGCAATTACCTTTGAGTCTGTGGGTATAATCCATTAATATCCCCCAATTTAATGCAACCATCCAAATCAAACATTCTTCTGTTTTTAAAAAAGCCTGCAGGTAATGGAAGCTTCAGAACGTTCATATGTGTTGTGTTACAGTAGGAGAGTCTAATTTCTGTACTCCAAGACCTGGTAAAGTCCCAAGCTCATATTAATGCCACTTCAAGCTTCTAAGGGAGTATTTTGACTGTTTGCCATTGGCCCTGTTGCTTATGGAAAAGCAAGGAACTAAGTTGGTGCCTGCTGGCTTTTAATATATCTTTTTAGGGGAGGTCAAAACTTGGGCCAAAGAAAATGGGGGAGCCACCCCAGTGTCTGTGCTTAATGACATTAGCAGATGTGTCTGGAGAACAGAAAACTATAGCTATGAAGTCCTACAGATACCCAGCCTGCCTGGTTTACTGTGGAAAATGGTGATCCCGGTGGGAAGATTTCCTGTGTGTGCAAGTATTCCTCATTGATAGGGTAAAGCTTAGGTTTTCCAAATGAGGAAACAGCTCTCTTCATTCCTAATTTGAATGATTTTATGCTGTGAGAACTGCAGAGTATCGAATATGGATTTCTTATGTCAAAAAGTGTGTCCATATTCCAATGAAAATGTAAAACACTTTCATTAGTCCATGTGCATTCCATTAATCTGTATTAACAGAGTGTAAGAAATCTCATCAGCAAATCACCTTACAACCAGCAAATAGATACAAAGGGGTCCTTAAATCTTTCTCATCTGGATGCCAGAGTCCATAAAGGGCCTTCCACGGTCATCACTCTCATACAGACAGATCAAGCCTTAAAAGACTTTGAAAAAGGTAGGCTGAGGAAATCAGTTTAACATGGGCTGAAGAGGTTTAAGCAGTGACGTTCTCTCTGCCTTTAATTGCTCCTTTGTGGATTCAGTCTCTTAATAATGTGTTATAGTTGTTCATTAGTTCTGAATCTTGGCTTCCTTAGCTGTCGATAGACCTTGTCTGCTGCATCATGTTTTGGTACTTTCTGGGTACTGCTGCGTCACATTTCTGATAGATAAGAATTTCCCGAAGAATGGTATCATTCTGGTATGAGAGGAAGCAACACGGAGGATGTCACTTCTGTGTTTTTCTGGTCTTCATGTTCCCTGCAATGGCAAGAAGACCTCACTAATAAATATAAATTTGATAACCTCGAGAAAGTCTTTTGCTGAACAGTCCTGATTTGGAGTTTGTGCTAGTCTAACACATTCCATTTGCATACAAAGATCATCTCTCTTTTTCCCATCTGTTATATTATTGATTTACATCTTTCAGGTAGCTATCTGCAGTGGTGCACACAAGCATTCATAGTTTAATATTGTCATTTTGAGCTGATTTCCTATAGTCTATTGATCATAAACCATGAAAAATTTAGGGTACGTTTCGTCTTCTGTTAAAAGTTCATCACAAACTTTGGACACCAATTGCAAGTGGGTTTTACGCTAGCGGATGCCTTTACGTTCTTTTTGATGCTCGGTACTTTTGTGACACTTGATAAATATCATTCTATAGACCAGTAAATAGTAATTTTGAGCTAGCTTTGACCTTGTTTGCTTTGTTTGGGTAACTGAGTGTGTGTAATCATGCACACAGACGTTCTGAGCCTGCCAGCTCAGATGACAACAGCTGAAACTGTTTCTCCCTGATGGGTGGCTGGATCTTGCTCAAGTGGAATCAGTAGGTAGATTTTGCACACTCCTCCTGGTTGACAAGTGCCATCACAGATGGTGTTAATTAGGGACCTTCATGGCATCCTCGGCTGGTGAATCAAATATTGACCTACAGTCATTGGGACCACCTTTGGAAGATAGTGATACTTTGGAAATAGCTTGAGAGTATCACCTATGCTTCGAAATGACTGCTAAGTCGTATCACTACAGAGTTTAGTTTGAGCTGGTGTGTGTTAGGTTCTCCCCGAAAACATACCTGCTGTGCGCAGGTGCAGCTCGAAGTAATGCAAAATGGGAGTTAGAGCTCAAGCTAATACAGCAAAGACAAAGCCCAGCATGAGTTTGAATAGATGTTTGTCTTTGTAAAAGGCACATACTCTGAAAAACATGCTACCTGGCAATGATCAGTATGGGGCAGCCAAGTCAGCAGTGCTGAAGTCCAGCTTGCTTGTCTCTTCATCTGTGAAAATAGCCCTATTCTGTCTGTTGGTGAATAAAATAACATGCTTCTCCATAAACTGGTGTACAGGGCAGTGAAATGCATCAGCCTCACTTTCTAGATATGCTGTCCCTTTCACAGCTCTGAGGAGCTGCTTCTTAACAAATAGTTCCAGGTACTGTTATATCTAAAGCTAGTCAACAGTTTGGAAGGAGTTAAGAGACTACTAACAAAAGATATCAAGTTGGAATGATGACTGTTCTGTATGAGGAAAGAGCAAAGAAATATAAAGAGGTTGGCTGGCCGAATATCTGGAGAAGCCTCATGGTAGTGCTATCTAATAGACTATCGACATGACTTTCAGTAATCAGAGAAACTGTCTCTTTAATGCTGTTGTCCATAACAGGACTAGCTTGGGTCCTGGGTTACTCCACAGCAAAACTTCGCCTGCGATTTAAACCCAGGCAGATCACCAGGAGCTGAGGCTTCAGTTTACTACACTGGTGAAGTTTACTACATTGGTGAAGGCTTGTGATTCTGTGGCCCTAAGGCCCTAAGTCCTTGCCTTTCCATTTGGTACTTCTAGTGAGAATGGAAGGAAGACCTGCTGTCATGCCTCTGTGATGCAGAAAAAGGCAGAGGACTTTATTTCATTGTAGCAGTCTATGAACAGATGAGGAGCTTCAGAAAAACATCTCTAAAAGACTAGTGTTTGAAGGATTAAACCCACTAAATGGGAGGGAAGGAGGTGTTTAGCTTGAGAACACAATTGAACAGCCCAGTATTGAAGCACTGAGAGATTACTGATCCCATACAATGCTGACAGTATATTCAATGTCTTTTTGTTCCTCCAGAAGAGAAAGACTGTTTCTTGATCAGAAACTCTTTAAGTGTTTAAGTAGCAAGGGGAACTGAGGCTTGAAGTTATAGTTGCTGTAGCGTGACGTGGTGGGGGCTTAGATCTGAAGGGACAGCAGCCACACTCAATGCTGGAGGGTAAGACTACTTTACACTTTCCCTTTGGGAATGGTGGAAGCCCTATTAAAATGAGTCATTTTATATTTAGACTGAATGAAGCACTTCAGAATTTACTGTGTGGAACAATCCCAGCACTGGCAAGAGAATGCACATAATGACCTAATACTGTAAAGGTTGTCTGTCTCCTGTAGATCTGTGAAATGTCTGACTTTCGCAGGGTTTGGTTCCAATGTGACCACCAAGAAAGCAACATGAGGAAGGTTTTCTTGGAGTGGGTATAATGTTCCCCTGTTTCTGAACAGCAGTCCTAATCTAAGTGATCTAAGCACAAAGCCTTCAGGTTTAGCTGGAGCAGGTTGCAAACTGCTGAGCCCTCCTAAGCATCCTCCTAGCTGCAAAAGGCACTAGGTTCTTAAGCTTTTATTTGAATAGGCTCTAGCTATTATTAAAATAACCTTCAAGTGTTGACTCAAAATCCCTTCACACTTTGCTAAAATTGTCCTGAAATTTCTGTCATTCTCACTAATATGTTTCATTTTCCATTCCCCATCCTGTGCTGCAGCATCGTGAGAATTCCTCCCTCTTCTGCCTGCTCTGTATTCAGAAAATGCTGGTGCCATTTTCCTAAAACAAATAAGTAAAGCGAAATTTCCCCTTTGATCATTTTCTCCATTCTTATTACAAAGTACACTGCATTTAAAGCTGCCTCTTGTCTATTGTTGTTTAAATGACGAGTTCAGATCAGGTGCTTTAAAAGTTTGCAGGTACAAATGGAAATGTCTTTATAAAGTATTTATAATCGCCTTTGTTTAAATTGTCTTCACACGGAGGAGCAAGGTAAGTGAGGCACAGAGAACGGTGTCTTGCTAAAAAGGCAGTGTTTTTGTGAAAGGACACGTTCTGATCAAGGACTGAGAAAGTCTCTTTCTCTTTTTGTCTCTTTTTTTTTTTTCCCCTTCAGCATATGAAATATTTACTTGTTAGGCAGTATCAGAAATACCCATTTTCCATAGTGCTGTACCAGCCCTACCCATCAATGTGTTGGTTAATTAAGTGTGACCTAAACCAACTTGACTTGAGCTCTGCATTAAATGCACAAAACCCATTTGAGCTGACCAGCAGCAGAAGTGGTACTCAGAGAAATTGAAAAGGATTTCTCCCAAATGCTTTCTACTTACTTACAGCACTCAAGTAATGGCTGAAGATTAGCATATGACATGACAGATTACATTAAGTCATGTCTTTCCAGTGCTTTATGACAGCACTATCACATTAGCTTCTTAGCACTGGCACATCGAGGCATGCAAATGTTTTCAGACCCTCTTATTCAAATCTACAAGCTGACATGGCAGCCTTGATATGATTATTAGTCATTTGAGAGACTTTAATTCACGTCATCAGATAACAGGTTCTGCTAAAAGGTTAGAGAAACTGTCTGCTTTCAATGAAGCCCTCAAAAAAGACCCTCAAAAACCTCTCTGCTCAGAGAGAGCCTGATTTGACTTTATTGACAAGATCCCCCTAAGAATGAACTTGAGTTGAATAAGTAAGTAGGCATCTAGAGTGAAAAAACATTGACTCCATTTAAAAATTAGACTGAACTGGGTTGAAGTCCTATCTTTCCACCTCCCATTTTGTCTTTCTGGTTTTATCCTAGCTTTAAAGGCAAGGTGCTCTGTCTGGAAAGTCTTTTCAGCATATGGCCCTGAATAAAGAAGCAAGAGGCAAGGACTGGTCTGATACCTTATTGGCAGGCTTTCATTGTTGCCCTGAGCTGGAGGGTCACTGCAGCTTCCCACAGGGAGTTAACTGATGGTTGTCTTGTCACAAGGAGCTGTGCAGCACAGAGATTCTATTTGCACTTGTTTAGCCTGCATCTATTAACATGACTTCATATTCAGATACTATTTTAGGTTAAAGCATGGTGAATCTCTGTTCCAACAGAAATATGTTGTAAATTAGTCACCCATACATCAGTGGCAATTGGCACAGGCTTTGGTCTGTTTCAGGTGAAGGTGGGGTGAGTGAGGTGGGAGATTATGGTCTTCCTGGGCAGTTAGAAAGGTAAGGAGGCCTTTACTGTTATAAGGGATAGAGCGGTGATTTCTCTTTGCAGAAGATGGTGCCCATCCCAGCCAGCATTGCCCCCCAGGCCAAAGATATGTGTTACAAAGAGAAATGAATCTGAGTTCTTAAAATCCTTTTAACATCAGTATCACAGTGGCCTCTGCACCAGTAGAGTCTAATGCCAATATGGCCCAGACTATGCCAAACTTGGAGAAAAGTACCAGTGTGTCAATAGCTGCAGCTTGTTGCAGGCTTTTTTTACCTGATCCCTTCTCCTTGCCTAAGAAGGAGGCTGGATCTTGCTTGTAGGCTTTGTAAAACACCTAGGTTAGAGATCGCTTTGCTTATGCTTTAGACTTCCTCTAGAGCTTTGCTTTGTTTGCCTCTTGGCAATATGCTAACTTGGAAAGTGGTAAAGAAAAGCACTTGGGTTCACAGGCATAGTGTATTTAAGCTGTTTGTTGCAGTTAACTTCTAGTTTTGTCCCAGTTCTTTGAGAAGCCACTTCAGGTTCCCTACTATAGGGCTCATACTTTGGTTATCAGGACATGCATAGTCTGAGTTTGAGACAAGCGATTGCAGCTGATTCACCTCAGTGTAAATACCTGCTTTGTGTTGCCTTTCAGTGTCAGCTCTGTAGCACACGTGCTTCAGTAACTTTGGGTTTGTTCCTTCTGAGTGTAAGCGTGCCAGGTCCAAAGCAGCTGTATCCTCTCTACCATCTCACTGAGTCCTCCCATCTTCATTTGCCTTTGCACTGCTGCAGCTTTGGTCTCAGTGACCCTTTCAGATCTAACCAACCTGGTGTGTTTTGCATGTCTTCCAGCTCTTTTTTTAACCTGAGCAGGATTGACTGCTGTAAATACTACCAGGATACTAGTATAATGTACTATCAGTATACTAGTACTGATCTGGCCTGTACTTCATCCCATTTGCTAGGGGTAAATTTGACAGGATGAGCAACAAGCAATAGAGCACCTCCTTGGTTACTGCTCCTATTGCTACTACCCTCTTTCTCAAGAGCTTTTCTTTCCTTAACCACATCTCCTCATCACAAGAGTCTTTGCCAGCATGGACCAACCTTCTTTAGTGTCTGCTTCACTGATTCCCCATCTCCTCTCACATCCATCTTAAAGTGCATCCTTCAGGCTTGCTTATACTTGTTAATTTCTCTCTCATTGGATTTATAATCACGTACATTAATGGATTTATTACACAATGTCTTTGTGACAGTGTTATGTTATTTAAACTATTCCTTTATGTACCTGTACGGTGTTCTGTGCCGCAGCGTGTGTGAAGGCTGCTGTACAACGTGATTGCTGTGCTGTTTTCTAACCAGACTTTTTGTGTTCTTTTGTCTGAGATGATAACAAAATCTTCAATTCTGTTATGTCCTTGCACAAGGATTAATTTGCAAGACTAAAATGGCATATTTAGCCTTCAGTCTTGCAGGCTTCCATGTGAGTTCTCCCATTGAGATTGAAAATAATTTGGCCTGTTTATGGGACACTTTGGCTACTGGCAGTATAGGCAGCTGAAAACAGAGGGGTTTAGAGCAGCTCTCTCAGGTGCACCACTGAAGCTTCCGATCTGTGGCGAGAATACAGAGATAACAGAATTACAGTAAAAGGCAGGGCATATACGTAGCAATAGTTCTTCATCACAGAATAAATGTATGGGCACTCTAACCATAGGTTATCCTTGAAGTTGTAAACCAGATTAGGTAAAACAAATTAACAAAAAGGTCAATATCCATGTGCATGCATCTCTGTCAATAGGATGGATAAGATAAAAATATGTAATTGCTCTGAGTCCTCAAAGCATAGGGCAGATCACTCCCCAAAGTGATCCTTATGGGATTTGGCATAAACTAGCCTGGCTGAAGGCTGTTTCTTTTAAGTCATCCATCATTTCAGTGTGGCTGGGTACTTGCTGTGAGAAGGAAGTTCCATACATCTTTCTCCTGCAGCTCTACTGGCAGTAGAAACCTTAAGCAATCTATTACTGCACTGGGTGTGGAGATCCCATCCTTTGGATCCAGCGCCAGCATCTCTCTGTTGGTGGATGTGTTGGTGCCGGCGCAAGCCTCAAGTCCTCAGTCTGTGCAGTCTGGCCTAGTCCCAAACTCAGAATGGCTTCATCCTCATTTATGGGTTGATTTCAGTAGCAGAGGGAAATAATAGTAATGGCTTCCAAACTGGAGCTTCCAGTTGCTGTCCCTTCAGCTCCAGTCTGAAGGAGGGTTCAGCGTAGCTCCTGACCATATTGCATGTCTGATCTGCTTGCATCAATTCTGTAGATGTATTCCTGATCCTTATTTGCCTTTTCTGAAACACATCAAATAGAAGACTGGGATTAGAGAAACACAAATTATTTCAAAAGCCCTGCTGAGTCTCTGAAATGTAGAAGGTAGTTCTGTACTTGCACTTATTTCCATCTTGTAGTTTAATACAAGCTAGAAAATCCATACTGCTTTGCTCCCCTCTGCCTATTTCTTCTGCAAGGAATACTTGTTAATCAATAAAGAATCTATCCCCTCCTTTTCATTACTTCTAGCCTCCTGCCATTCTCATGTTCTCTTATACACAGGTTATGAACAATTCCTCTGTCTCAAAATTATTGTAAATGTAATTTAGGCTGGAATGCTGGAGAGTGACAAATGCCAGTGAGTTGAGAGGCTTTGTTCACCAGAGGCTGCAATCTCTTGCGACAGCTAACTATGGCTCTAATCTTCATTTGCACTCTCCCAGCCCTGTAACGGATTGCATTTCTCTCACCCTTTCTCTCTGTCTGTGTTATTAATTCTTCACCTTTAAAAAGATTAATACCTTTCAAGAAATGGACTTGTGTGCTGATTCAACTATTCTGAGTGCTAATATATGAAGCCCACAGCACTGAGAACAGCAGTTTGATATCCACCACCTGATGGACCTTGATGTACAGCCACTGTTATCTCAAGTTTTCATGGTTTGTGAAGCTTAACACTTACTGTACTTGTGTACAAAGGTGCTGCAAGTGGGAATGAAGCAATTGATTTAGGAGTTAAGAGAACTACAGGGTAGTTTTAGATTAAACCTACCTGCTAGTTGTACATTTCAATGTTGAAGAGCTGACCTCAGTACCTGGATTTCTTGTCAAGAAAAAGCTTTCAGTGACCTACATGGGGATGCACACAAATATAAGGTGTGATAATGGGGAATGTCTGAGGTAAGTGGCAGAAATAGCAGGAATCACTTGAATTTGGCCTGTATCAGGGCAGATAATGATGTTGACTTTACAAGTCTCTTTCTCATTACATTATGCTGTTGCTGATACCAATTCCAGGTTGTCTCCCGCTGAAGTCTTCTAAGTATGAATTTGATGAAGATCCTCATCTTTAAAAGCTGGCATTCAGATATCCTTTAGAAATCACGCAGTCGTGCAAGTAATGATTCTAGTTATTGCTGGTATCTAAACTTGTACAAAGTAATGTTTTTGTAAAAGCCCAACTTTGTGCTGTTGTTGTGCCCATTTTCATGCCTTGACTGTTGTCGTCTGCTTCAAACTTTTTGTGTTCTAATCACTTAATTCTAGAAGTTTAAGAACTCACGCAACTGGAATTTGAAACTAGCAGCTGGCATGTCAGGAAACAGCTCAATAACACAGGGCAGTGGCAGGAGCATTTTAAGGGAATATAAAGAGAGCCCAACCTAATGCAGCTTCTGAGAAGTTATCTTTCCTCCTTCAGCATCCCTTCACCATCCTGGACTGTCTTACGCATGCATCTTCCTCTCATTTTAGTCTAACTATCTTTGTGTGTTAGTTCTGAGGCCTTGTGTGAATTGGGACAGGTAACTTTCAACTCCATCCTATCAGATACAAACAAATGTACGTTAAGTAGCTGACCTTAATAAAACATGTATTTCTATACCATGCTATGTAAAGCTATTTGAGCTTTCAACAAGCTTTCTTGAGCATATTGGACTCACCGAGTGCTGAACAAGGGTGGGTTATAGAATTCTGACATTGACCTGCCTCAGGTACCCCAAGAAACGCTTCATTCTGAACTACAAACATGCTGCATACTTCAGATTGCATCAGACTCATTTTAAACATGACTTAGCTGGTGAATGTGATGCCTCAACTGATCTTTCACTGTGCCTTTTAAATAGATATTTAAATCCCAGGCTGTGTATGACTGAATTTGATTTAGCACTTGGTCTTAAACCGCAGTTCAGTTTTAAAGTGAGTCAGTAATCGGGTTTTCCTCACCGTGATGGAGGATCTCACAATGAAGTTGCTTTGACAAATATTGTGGGCATTATATTTTTATAGCATGAAACCTTACCCTTTTGTCACTGAAGTCAAGGGTATCCATTGATTTTACTGAAGAGTGGAAGCAGCCCCACCGCCAACAGGGCTTTAAGACACAGCTTAGTAGAAATAATTCCTTGGTCAGGTGGCATTGTCCTAAATACTCTTGGCAAAAGGAGCTGATTTAGAAAGGAGCTGGATGCTTTCTCTTGGTGATGTAGTATGACATATTTGATAAATGGATGTGCTATTAGATGAAGCTTATATGACCCAGAGTTGAAATTAGCTATAGACCTTAGAAATAAACCAATACTGATACATCCCTAGGGGGAAAATATTGCCATGTTTATGGTTGGCATTCATCTTTTGCATTTTTATGAATATATCAGTGTATGCATGTACGCCCATACAGTGTGTGTAATGGCACACATGTACATGCTATACTTCTAGTCTGTTGGGAAGTTATCATCTTAAGGTCAGTAGAGGGGGTACTTACCTTTACAAGGCACTTGTCCATGCCTCTGTACTTTACATTTTCTAGTATTTCTTGAAAGCTCTTTGACATGCTGCCTTACCATGCTGCAAAGATTTCAGGAGAAATGACTGTGTGTTGATAGGAAGTGCCTTCTGTCCTACACTTCCTTGTATAGAAACAGTAGAAAGTTTATCTGAGGCAGTCAGATCTGTTTCATAGGATTTACCATCCTTTGCTTTTGCTTGATGTGCCTCTGAAGCCTGCATGCACAAAGGGCTCTTCATAATGCTCTTCCTGCAGTTGCAGAGGAGGCTGAGCAGTGTTGCTGGCAATGAGGATGCCTGGGTGTCAGCATCCCTGCATGTGCTATGGCTGAGCATGTTTAATGGCACCTCACAGCCGTCTGATCTTCTGTCAGCTAAACTGAAAGTACCTTCCTGCATTGTTTAGGCCTTTTTTTGTTTGTGTAACAGAAGTCACTTTGTTGCTCTGTCATTTCTTATTTCCTTTATTAAGCCTTCTTTTGGGATCTTTATGGAATACCATAAACCTCCCATTTCCTTCCAGGCACAATGTATTGGTGAAACAGTAAGGAGACACCCACTGTAACCCCTGGGAGGGGAAGGTAAACATGAGTGTTAATCCTTTACTGCTCAGAGAGAGTCCTAAACTGGCCTGTGCAACAGTGGTGATAACAGAACCAAAGCGGCATCCTGGTGCACATCTCAAATAGTTGGAATGGTCCAAAGAAGATGTGGGTCACTGCCCACTTACTGAAGACAGAAAGTGCCTCCCACGACCTTCATCTATAGATTCTTCTGTTTGTAGGCCAGGGGAGACAGGTATTAGAGAGACAAACTCACAGGGAATTAGAGAAGGGCAGTAACCTGAGCTGTCAAAAGAGTGCTGTAGAAGAGAGGGAGAAGGACTTGCTGCTGGGGAAGGCTGAAATAACCGGAATACCACCAAACATGGCTTGGAGGCCGCAGCAGAAGGGAATTCCTTTCTTCTCATTTTAGCAATTCCCAAGTGTTTAGTAGTAGTTCATTCACTTCATGATAGAAATCAGGAGATTTGAGGTAACACATTTTACAAGGCTTGTTAAAACTTGACAAAAAATAGAGTTGGCCTCTAGCGCAGCATGTTGCCAGCTGAAAGAAACAAGCATGAGAGGAAGATGGGAATTAGAGCTCCTTGGAGAAGAGAATCTCGAGGGGGTTGCAGATACCAGGTGTCAGTTGAGAAGGACCATAGAGAGACAGAGAGATTCTGTGATAGCTACAAACCAGGTGCTCTGGGACAGTGAAAGTCTGAAGGGCATGCTGATGCCTGCAAGGGCTGGCTAGAGGACACAGCCAGCATTAACTGATAGTAAATATCTGCTGAGGTAGAATATATGGAACAAATCAGATAAAACCCGTATTTAACATGTGCTGTGTGACAGTTAACATGTTTCAATGCCTGTTTTTTTAACCACAGACCTTGAACTGAGCTGGTTTGTACTGGGTTTTGTCATTTCTTTTGCATGGTTGTTAGAAGTTTGTGTTGGCACCCTCTAAATTGTAGCTGGATTCTGCATAAACAAAATGCTTCTGTTTCTAAGCCTGCTAAACCCTTTAACTTCACAAACATTAGCATTCACCTTCTGCTCCCACTAGTCTGTGTTTGCATGTGTTCAACCACCACACACTAACCAAAATATACTACCTCAAAAAGCGATTCAGCCCAGTAGTTGTGCCTTGAGGCGTGGAGCTGGGCATTCCCCTCAGAAACATGAACAATGTGAGCAAGTGAGCTGGTGTATATCACATACAATCAATCCTCCTCAGGAGGCTTAATGCACTTAGAGCAAAATGTCACGGTTGCAACTCAGTGTATGTTCAGGAAAGTAACTGAGCAATGGTTTTCAGAGGCCCTTTAATTTATTTATTGGGGAAACTAGCAAAATGACATTTCCATATACGCAAATGGAACGATTTTGAAGTTTTCAAAAAGCTATAAATTATTCAACCCATTCCAGTCAGAACTATGTACAATTATGTGAGTGACATGTGGTATATATGAGAAGCTTGGCTCTAACGGTGCTGCTAGGTTTTCATAAGAAGGCTTCTTTAGAGTGCTTATTTGAAACTGAAGACAAACCTCGGGGATAACAAATGCATTGTCTGTAAGGTAGTCCTATAGGAATTCTGTCCATTCAGAATACACAGTACATAGCATAATGCTCAAGCTTGGCTTAAGGCTCCATATGATCTACAAAACATAAAGTTTGGCCATAAATGTTATGATAGTTTTATAGTTCTGTTTTTGTAGGAACATTAACTTGCCAATCTGTTCTATACATGCATCTGTACCCATAGGTGTGATTCACTTATCAATATATATGAAATCAGCTCTCTATGTTCAAGTTTCTTACAAGGTGTTTTTATTCAATAGGTATCAAAGGTTGTTATGAAGGAAGTTTAGTACAATCATTGTCTTTACTTTGCAGGTGGGGAACTGAAACTAGGGAGGGCTTTGTTGATTTGCTGATGACCTAAAAGTAGTTCTCAACTCTTGGGTCGTGGTTTGCTGCAAGGCTTTTTGAAAGTATATGGCAAACTATATCTGCTGAACGTTTGTGCTCTGGTCTCCCCAAAACTCCTTTTAAAGTGTGCTGTTATCCCACAAAACTCCTATCTACATAGGAACAGGTCTGTAAAGCGTTAGCTGGGTTGATGTTATGGTGTTGAAATTCAGTTGGAGGTTTTGTAACTGAAGTTTAGGGGTGAAAGGCAAACTCCTGTTTTCCACCTGAAGATGCTTTTACATCAGTGCACAGCCGAGGAGAGGTGACTGGCAATGATAAACTAATATAAAATGTAAGTATTTATTCTGGACTTGCAGTAAATCTTACACGAAATGAAAACCCTGCACTGTAGTTTCCTTGCTTGCTGAACAGTATGTATTCATCTAGACCAGAAGTGTGTATATGTGTGCAAAAGACACATGCACCTCCATGGACATACTTTGTATTTTATGATCCATCCTGTCCCTTCTCTCCTTATAGCAAATCCACATTTTTGCCTTCTTTTCTTGGGCTTCAGTTTTAAAGCCACCTTTGTGGCCATGGGTTTTGCTTTTACAATGCTTTCCACTGTGCCAACTGCAGTTAAGTGTTTATTTGAAAAGCTTAATTGAGACTAGCAACAAAAAACCTCCTCATTGCTTTTCAGAAATAACTCTTACTATCACTTTTTACTGCTTCAGTGTGATGAGTATGGAACTGTTGAACCTGCAGCATCTGTGGGGGTAAGATTAAAAAACCTGCAGAGTTTTTCTGCCCTTCAGAAGAGCTGTGGTTTATTCTGATGAGATCCCATCAGGAGTTACAAGTTTAGTCTTTGGCTGTGAGCAGGCAGTAGCTTTCACACAGATGTGTGTAGAGGATGGGCAGGATTACTAAACTAGGTCTCAAGGCAGCATCCACAAGGCAGGTGGAATGTTTGCTCTGAGTTGCTTTTATTGCCTGTCTTGAAGTTGATCCACATCTATTTGAATTGTCACTTATTAAGCTAAGATCAGCAGGTAAAATGGTCTCCACAGAAAATGTTCTGCCAGCCAGAGAATACAACCCTTGCCCCAGTTCACAGCCCTAAGAATGTAGAAGAGGTTTAAAGGTAATAAAACCTTCAAACTCTAGGCTGTGGTGCAGAAGTTTCCCTTTCCCACTCTGGCAGTTTTCTTCTTACTCTCTGTTGCTCAAGCCAGCTGAAAAGCAGTGTGGAATATTGTATATTAGAGTACATTATGCTCTTGAGAAAGTTATCTTCTAGCTGAGATGCAAACCAAAGGAACATTCTGAAATACACTCATGAAATTGTGTACCAGGTTTATGTGCACAAGTCTTCATAACAAACAGCAAATGGGGAAATCAGTCATAAAAACCCAACTTACCAATAACTGAGTTAGTGCCTGTAAACTCTTGAGCACCACTTGGAAAATGGCCACTCTAATAAAAAGGCAGTAATCAGATTGGATGGAAACACTGGTAATCAGTTTTCCTTGTAAGCTTTGGTAAGGAATGTCTGCGCTCATGCTGGGTGTGTAACAGGACATGGTGGTATTGGTACAGTCCTGTTTCTAGCAAAGACTCAGTTGGGTCTGGTTCCTCTGTGTCTTCGTCCAAAACCAAAGTAAAAAGCAGACCAAGAGCATAAGAAGAACATTACTTTCTTGTAAGCTTCTGCCTGACTTGCCATCCTTTCATGGGCTGCATAGGCAAAGAATGTGTGATAGGAAAGCTGGGTACAGGTAAACAGAGGATGTTCCCCATGGGTCCGTGTTCTCGGTGGAAATATTTCTTTTACTTAATGTTAGTTAGTATCAGTGATTTGTTAACATGGTGCTGAGGTGCTGAGGATAATCAGTTTGGGACGAAGTTGGGGGGGGGGGGGGCAAAAAGATTTTTGAATGTCAAGTTATATTTCTAGAAATTGCAGTGTAGATTACATGCAATTGACAGTGCTTTTTAGATTGACAAATTAGATAGGATCGTCTGATGTTCAATAATCTTTTATGTTTAAGGTGTTTCCTTAATGGTTTGGATCGCAGTTTAAAAACAGAGCGGCTGTGCATGTGCTTCTGCTTGCTGGGGTACTGCAGACTTGATTTCTGAGGTTGCTGACAGCTTTGGAAAGATTTAGGAACTGTCAGCAGGAAACATTCCCATGGAATCTGTCCTGTGAACTTTTTCTGGAAAAACAGCATCATTTAGCAGGTAATATATCTGCAATAAAAATACAGTTATGCAATAATGGCTCATTAATATGGTAAATCATAACATGGTCTTTTCTATTCAATTTAAAAAGGAACTTGTGGAAAGAAACAAGTTCCTACTCAGGCAGTGGGTGAACTTGGTTAATTTTTGTGTGTTGCTGGGTTTTGAACTTTGAGCTAGTTACTTGATCTGTAGGTGAGATAACATGTAGTCCTGACATCCTGTATCTGCATAAACAGATTTCCTTTTGGGTTTAGATTTGTACAATAGGGTTTTCTTTCTTTAATTTACTTCTTTCCCTTTTGGATATGCTGGGACCTGCTGGAGCGCTTTGTTTGCTATGTAACTGTTAATTTTTCCTTTGTGCCTTTACGATCTTGTCAGTGCCTCATATCTTCCAGAGTTTTTCTAATCTAAAATAATCCCAGTGAAATCCTTTGATTGTCTGTTTGGACCTGATCCACTTCTAAAGCAGGAATGTAATGGGCTTTATGGCACTTACTTGGAAGTAATTTATCCAACAGAGTGGATATAGATACTTGTTTTAATAAGAATATGCTTTATGGTAAGTGGGGACAGCTATTTAATTAGCCAAAGGGAAAGTAGTTCACGATACAATCTGTTCCAATCATCTTGGACATTAAACAAAAAGTCAGACCAAGTTATTTATGTGCATGCACTTTATTTGCAGTTGTTTTGTGTCACTTTGTAGCATTATCTGGATAAGAAAAAAAAGTGGATATGTATTTCTTACCCAAAAGAAGTAAATAGGAGTTTCACTTAATGCTGTCAGTGCTTCAAGTATGTATGAAAGCAGTTGACAGTGCAGCAGTGCTCAGTTTATCCTGGATAATGCATTTTTTCCACATTTGGTGGTTTACATCTTTTCTGGTGTGAAGGCTGATACGAGATCCTATAAAAGCATTGCACTCTTCTTTCTAACTGGATTTCTTTTTCTATTGCCTTGAGCTGCCTATTGCATGGGTAAGTAAGATGTATTTGTGAAGTAGAAGGATTCCCATGCAGTGTGGTAGAAGCTGTTAGGATTTTAGGAGGGATGAGAGCAGCATTTCAAAGTTAAAGGGGACGTGGTTCCTTCAGTTTTTCTGACTGTATTGAGTGCTGGACATTTGCATGATTCTTTGTGTTATAATTTGCTATTAGTAGGAAATGCTGTTACAAACCTGTAAAAACCAAAGCAAACAAGAAACAGTGTGCATACTTTAAAGCATCCCGTTACTTGTGAGTATGAAATACTTAGTTGGCAATGCACTAACCACAGTGCTTCATTTTCCTGCAAAATTGTCTTTGGTTGAGAGATTAATCCAAAATCTGTTTATTTCATTTGATTTAACAACTCCTATGGACTCCAGTGGGCTTTGGACTGTGCCTCAAGGAAGGAAGTCTCATTTATCCAAGCACAGTTGGAGCTATTGCAAGCACAGGGCACTGTTGCAAGGTCTCTGTATGTGCTCGAGGGGCTGCCTTAACATTGTCAGTGGCTCCAGTGGATATTTTCAATTTCTCTTCCCTGACCACCATTTTGCCTATAGAAAATCTTTGCAGGCCTTTTAGCTCAAGAAGATCACCAGGATGTCCCAAATAACAGGTTTCCTATGCAGTTTGTCAGTTCACAGGAACCTATCCAGCATTCTCTGTAGTAAAGCCTTCATTGTGCTTAACAGACTCACTGTGTTCTCAGCATTACGATAGCAGGCCCAGATATCAAACATACTCAATCAAGAGGGATACCCATGGTAGTAGGACTGAAGTCCTGGGGCTAAGTTTATGTAATGCAAAGAAAATACCAAAATTAAGGAAAGGCATTTCTTATGGCTCCAGTTTCAATCCACGTTTACAGTGAGTTGGAAGAGTTTTTGATATAAGACAGCGGACAGTGTGTGCTGATAGTTCCCCTCCTCCTCACAAATATGTATCACCAGCTGGTTTATGTGACACTGCTTGTTCTCATGAAGTCAATGCTAAAACTAGGATATTAAGGAAATATGGCCCATGTACAAACACAAGTCATGACATAGCCTGGAAGCTACTTAAAGCTAACAGACTCATGGCTTCCTTCTCGTCTCTGCAAGAAGTCAGAGATGAGCAACTATTGGAAATTGTACGGGTATCTTGAACAGATCATGTTATTCAGCCGTATGATGCAAATAAAAGCATCCTGGTAAAGGGGAGAGATGTTTTATTTGGGTCACGTTATAATGCATTTCCATGTTAAATCAATTTAGCAACTCAGTTCTGGCAAATCACCAGTAGGTTACTCACCAGAATGGGAGATTTGTTGCTGTGTCCAGTCCTAGCATGATACCAAATGTTAATGGACAGCTGAAGCTCTGTTCAGAATTGCATCTTAAAATGAAAGCAAAAATTAAAACAGCTATTTACTATATACAAATAGTAACTGCCCCAAACCCCAGAGGAAAACCTGTCTGAACTTCGTAGACCTGATTGTCTAAGGCCCATTTTCTGGAAGGTGCTAATTGCTTCCTAAGGGATGCCAAATGCTCTCAAATCCCATTGAATTCAATGAACTCCAATTGATGTATTTCGGTGAATTCCTGATGAAGTCAGCCCTCTTTGAGCACTACAGACTCGAGGGCTCTCAGCAGTATTCAGGGTCATGTCCTACATGGACAAACAAAACAATGTTAGTACAGTGTCCTGAATGACAACCAAGGAGGTTAATAAATCAAGAGCATCAATTAGGAATTGTGTAGATGCGCTGGTCATTTGTGCCTTCATTCTTTGGAGAGAGATGCATCTTCAACTTTGTGAGTAGTCCCATTGATTTAGATACAGGGCACTAGTCAGTGTCTACAACTGATTATGCACCTAATTCCTTGCAGGGCTAGTGCCTGAGAGGTTGAATCCCAGCAGATTTAAGAGCAGGGATGAGACAGTTGACAAGCTGTCTGTGCCTCTCTCATCAGCTAGGCAGCTGAACTTCCTCGTCCACCACTTGTTCAAGCCCATTTTGTAGACTCCAGTGGTTCAGGTGATGGTGCAGAGGCAGCTCAGCTGTGTGTGCAGGGGCGAGAGCACACAAGCATGCATGTGATAACACCAGTGGTAACCTCGGGGTTGAAAGTGCCTTCCCTTCACAGAGGTCTGAGGTAGAGTGGTGTTTCCAGGGTAGGTACAGACCCTATAGCAAACACTCTCTGGAGCTCTTGGGACTTAAACTGCATCTACCCCATATTGCCAAATTTAGCTTTTCAATCTCCTTGTGAAGTTGATTGTTACATTATATTGGCAGCACTTGCCTATTACTGTTTTACAACCACATCTACAGCGAAATGCAGTAGCCATTTCTAAGTGATGTACACTCATGAGAAATGACAGGCATACTTCAATGACCACAGATTATCAGATCCTTAGATTTAGATCTCGCACAAAAGACCTTCGTATCTCCCTAACACCCGAATCCAATTCTTGAATCAGAGGAAAGAACATTATCTATGGCATCACTAAGCTGTTTCTGTAGTGGTGAGCTTGCTTGGAGGTCTCCCTTCCAAATACTGAGCAGCCCAACCCGTCTTAGCTTTTAAGATCACAGCACAAGGTGGTATGGCTGCAGGCCATAACTCTAATGAAAACCTGGTACAGTGGGTAGATTGTTCCTGGATCTCATTATAGGCAATTGTTCCACTACTTCTGCTGGTTTTAATTCATAACCTAATATTTACCTCAGAGCATTCAAAGTTATTTTGGATTTTATCTTGACAAATCACTGAGGGGTCTATTCTTCTTTCAGTGCATGCGTTTAACTCTCATTAATGTTCCTGTGAGTTATGCGCAGAGCTCAGATCCAGCAGGTTTTTCCAGCAGGGCCTGAGTCTCAGCCCTTATATGGTGGTTCAGTGTTTCTTATGCTTCTGAACAAACACCAAATTCTTCTGCCCAAATGGAGCAGAACAGTGCTTCCTCCCACCCTCTGCTCTGACCTTCTGGTCTGCTACACAGATCAGGCCTGCGCTGCACTGCAGAGATGCCTGCCCTCTTTTCTTTCCCTGTTTCCAGCCGTGCTTACATATGCATCCTGGGAATCCTGAGGGCCTGATTTAGAAAAGAAACTCGTTCAGGCTCGGAGTTACAGAAGCCTCGTGCAAGCTTTTCTGCGAGGAAACTGTCAGTGTGTTTTGTACTGAATGAGGCTCTAAATTATGCCTAAGGTTCAGTTAACTGGAAAGGGAAGCAAGCCTGGGCATGTAGCACACCATTTTGATGTTCTGTGAGCTCCCTGGCACCCTTTGTTGTACTTCCTGAAGATGCTTTTGCTAGTTTCTTCATATCCTTGACAAACTGCTGCGTATCCTGGGCCGAGCCCTTGTTATCTATAAACAAACCAACCCTAAATGAATTAGTTTTTAGGTACAGAAACCCAAAGGTTTAAGAGGATGAGTGTTGTTCATACTGTATTAGCTACTGCAGCGGGAGTTGAGAGACTTAGCATAAAGGGTTTAGAAAATGATGATTTCCTGGGGCTCCTGCATCAACACTTTGATACAGTGCAGGTTACTTTATCAAGCGCCGGCTGAAGCAATCTCAAAGAAGAGGCTGGAAATAGAAGGGCCTATTTCAAAACTTAAAAATGCCTCTGCAGGGCAAGGTGCATTCTCCTCTGCCTGCTGAAAGGAAAATAAATCTCTTCCTAACAGAGAAGAGCGGTAGAAAACAGACCTTGAAATACCGATGTCTGCATTACAGAGATCTCTGGATACTGTCATGAAATAGCCAAATACAGTGCTTCTCAACAGTGCAGGTAGAGCTGACTGGGAAACCAGATTTCCATTCTTCCATAGATTTTAATGTTTTCTTTGAGGTTGGAGGAAGGAAGAGGGCAGAATTACCCCCAATTTCTGACAAAAGCCAAACCCACAGGAAACGCAGTATATCCAAAGTGAACTGTGCCGCAGGGAGCACCGCGCTGACTGATGGTGTCTGACATAATTTTGGTCAGGTTTAGTGCTGTGAGTTGCAGAGAAGAGTCAAAGTGGAGGGAATTCTGTTAGCGCCAGGGCTTCCAGGGCCCACAGTCCATCATACACTCTGTCCTGAGAGCAGGAACCACTTGGTTCCCAGCTTGTGGAGCAGTATGGGAGTCAGGCAGCCTGCAAAGGTATCTGAAGTGGCAATCTGAAAGCTTTGGGATTCGGTATGATGGTAGATGCAGGCACCTACAGACCCTCAAAGCCATTTTCAGGGATGTGACATAAGTCCTTGATCCCAAAAGCTGTGATTTCACTGAGGTTGGCAGGGCTTCCATCAAAATATGAATCCAGTTTCCAGAGCTTCACTCGAAGGACATACAGCAGCCTGGGAAAGTGGGCTTCCCAACAGCTCAGCAAACAGGGTGGTGGGGAGGCAGGCATGCCAAGACCTGCCTGACTGACAGGATTTAATCTGAGTTTGGCTGGAATAGAGACTTCAGGGAAACTATCTTGATTTTGATGAACCAGCATTCTCAAGAAGCAAGTTTCACTGGAGAATTCCCAAGAAGTTTTAGTTTCCAGCAGTGTGAGATGGTTCAGATGCTGGGTTTAGATGAGTTCTCCTTATAAAATGCAAGCAAACAGCAATTACTAAGTGTAAAACTATGATGTAGTAAAAATTATGTGTTTGGGGGCACGGGTTACTAGCAGAAAGCTTGTTCTTGAATATATATTCTGTATGTTCTGTACAGAAGGCCAAGAGTTCTAGGAATTTGCCTCCTTTCCACTTCCTAGATGGAGCTGCCTGGCTGGTCAGACAGTAAAGGAGGGGGGTTTGGAATGGTAAATAGCTGGAGCCTCAAAGGGAAAGGTACTGTTAGATGCTGCAATTTCTGCTTCTTCCAGAAAGACAGAACTAACAAGTTCATGATCAGTTACGGGTTCTCAATCAGGACTGCCTCTCTTGCGCCCTTAGGAACTAAACATGTTACGTAGCTCGTGTGTTTCTCTTGTGGAGGCTTCAGTTTGTCAGGTGAACAGAACCCACTGCATTTCTAGCACACCTCATTCTGTTTAGTTTTGGGACAAAAATGGCCGTGGCAGAGCCTGCACTCTTCTGTGCCCTAGTTGTTTTCCTGGGGTTGCTTCCTGGGTTTGTTTCAACCTGGGAATATTTCAGCATCTCTTCTGTTTCCTCCCGACTGCCTGGGTTCCATTCTCAAGGTGCTTTTTGACCTAAACCCTTGTGCTGGTTCCCCTGAGGGCTTCCCCATTTTCTGTCTTACCAAATTGTGAGGTGATGGTTATATTCCTACTGGTTCCGGCAAGAGACTCTTTCTTAACCTCAGACTGGTTTTCACTGTTACACGAGATAGGTGGTATTGATTCTGTATCAGAAATTCCCATCCTTTTCCCTGTCCTAGTATCTTATGTTAAAGTAGTGCACTAATCCAGAGCATCGCACCTTGCAGACAGGCATCCAGTATAAAAGTCATGTATTTACAAGCTTTCTTGCTTAAGAAAATTAAGAGTAAGAGCTATCAACTTTATCTGGATAGTAGCCATCATAATGTTATTTCTAATGTATCATATATTTGTCCATCCTCTGGATAACTTCTCACAGAGATGCTCCAATGAACTGTGCTTTCACCAGTGCTGACGGTGGCTTTGATGCTCTCAAATGACACGTTGTTTTACCTTACTAGGAACAATAACCAAGCCTATATTTTCACTGATGGGTGGTACCAGTGAGCTCTGCGATTGTTGCTGTATCTTTGTTTTAACATAGTGAGCTCATTAGAGGCACTGGACTCTGCTTCTGGTGGAATAGTTAACAGGCTGCAACCCTGAACATTTCTAAATGCCTTTCCACCCCCTCAGAGACTGCCTCAGTCATCTGCACAGTTACAGCCCGTAAGAAAGACAGATTGTTTGCTGAAATGTGAGGGAATTTTACTGTTCTGTGGTATTGGAATTAACATATTATTATTGGATTCCAGGCCTTTAGTACTTTGATGTCTATATTTTGACTATGGTTCTGAAGAAAAGCAGATCTGTGAAAGAACTGCTGGCTTAATACACAAACATAAAACATATTTAAAGGCAGTATGGTGGAAAAACGCTTGATTGAGAGCTGTGGGTACTAATACAACTAATTGAAGCCAAATTTCAGCACCCTGCATTTACTGAAACAACTTGTGCTAAGCAGTGATTATATTGTCTTACAGTGGAAGGAAAACAATTGTCCATTGTATGCATCATAGAATCACAGAATGGTTTGGGTTGGAAGGGATTTTAAAGCTCATCCAGTTCCAACCCCTGCCATGGGCAGGGACACCTCACACCAGAGCAGGGTGCTCCAAGCCCCTGTGTCCAACCTGGCCTTGAACAGTGCCAGGGATGGGGCAGCCACAGCTTTTCTGGGCACCCTGTGCCAGCACCTCAGCACCCTCACAGGGGAGAGCTTCTGCTTAAGAGCTAATCCAAATCTACTCTTTTTCCATTTAGAGCCATTTCATCTTGTCCTGTCAGCACATGTCTTTACACTAGTCCAGGTAGATGTCATTTGCTTTTCCCTTAACCACCAATGCTTGCGAGCTCTGGTGTAAGTCACGAGTAAAAGCACCAGATTCACATGTTATTAGCAGCATGACAGAAACAATTTAGAATTCAGCCTTTTTCTCGTTGCAGTACTTGGAGCCTTTCACACCCCAAACCAGGGTATCAGAGGGTCGTCTGAGTCTTGCAGCTAGCTTGATGTAGGCCCATCATTTCTGTGTCCAGTCTTGCATGGGCAGCTATGTGTTTAGCTCCATCCTGAGTCCAGGTGACCAGATACCCCTCTAAGATGCGTTTACAATTGGGCAACCACTGGATTTGAAATAAGACAGCAGAGCTTCTCATTTCAAGACCGTTGTCCTAAAGGCTGGGAGGAGGAGGATAAAGTCTTGCTTAAATGTTCCTGATTTAGACAGCAGTCGATGACACTGACAGCTGAAAAGCTTGTCAGGTGTCAAGAACAGAGCACCCAGTACTCCTTAAGAGAAGTTTCAGGAGCTACTCTATAGGAATTCTGAAGGATTAACTGGCCCACATCAGTTACGCACTCTGGGTATAAAATCTGCTGTATTCAACATGTGCAATTGCATTTGTACATTTCAGATGTGTCTTGGATACCTGGTCAGATATAAAAACCATAATTAGGAACTTCACCTTTCCAGTCAGTGTAGTTGCTGACCCCTGGCTCAAGCAGTGAAGAGGAAGACATGCTCAGAGCTCTGTTTAGTTAAGGGGCTATCACCCAAGCTCTTCCCCTTTCAGCACATTACCAGTTCTAGCTGAGCATAGCCTACTGTGTTTGGGGTTTTATTGATTGTGGGCCACCCATTGCATTAATGGTGATCTATACAAACTACTGTGGGTCTTTAGACCTCGTTCTTTCGCTGGAATCAGAATAGGTGTTGTGAAAAGGTGGTCCTTTGAAATATGTTCCTTCTATGCCAGTGTGTGCCCCAGTGGCAACAGCAAAGTTTTGCATTGGTTGCTTGGTGTTTTCTGCTCCTTGCTTTGAAAGAAAAAGGAGGGTAGCATGGTCTGTGTCCTCTGCAATCGCAGCCTTTTCTAAACACTTTGGTATGTTATTGTAACTTTCTTTTTTCCCCCTTAAAAGTCTCTTCTGTACTACATTATAAATACCAATAAAATGTTAGCAGAAAAAAACACATAAAATGCATTTTATTTGTTTTAGAAGTCTATGAGATACAGTGAGTGTAGGAGGCTGGAATTTTTTACAAGGGGGAGTATTATTTTCACTTTTTAATTTCACATTGACCAATATTTTTACTTTGGGTAAAATAAAAACATACATTTTCCTGAGCCTTTACCAAGATAAATTTTCTGAACATTAGGCATTCCAGGATATACAGCCAACTCCTCCTGAGAGGCCAACAGATAGGTCCGTTTGCTTTGGGATATGGTTTTCTCCCTCTCTTGTCATGTCTTGCCTGTGGCAGTGACAGAAAGCATCATGGACAAAGCAGATCAAAGCTTTAAGAGGGACTGGTCCCTGCCAGCTTCTGGTCTCTCCTGTCTTGTCATGGTTTGGTCCGGAATTGAGGCCAAGAGGAAATACTGACCTTGTTGCTCTTTATATACTGGGGAAAAGGTGAGCAAACCAAGTGTTCGGGGTGCAGTTGTTGCACATGCCCTGAGGTGGCAGAGATGACAAGGCATTGTGATAGGGTAAGGAATGCTGGAGTGGAACAGCAGCCCATCAGTTTGATTACCTCTTTGCATCCCTGGCAATGAGTCCCTGTAACCATGTTGTTAAATGAAGTCATCTGCTGCCTCTACTCCAAGCCATATTATTAATACATCTCATAAGCAGCCAATCACTGCGTGTTATTCCCCAATGTTCTCAGATGCTTCTCTTTTATTTAGTGAGACATATCTGCGCCATTCACAGAGCACTGGGGATGCCTGGTAGGCTGATTTTCTTGTGAAGATGGTGGCTGGTGTGCCTTCCGAGTCCCAGTGCAATCTCTGAATGGTTCCTTCATGAATGGGATATATTACTGTACATTTAAAAGGGAAAAAGCACCGAACTTCAATTTATACCTTGACATATATTTAAGAGTTACAAGTGCATGTGCTTTTGTATATTACTGTGCACCAGCTGGATGGCACCACAGGGGAAACAATCCCCTCTCTTGGAGTTTTGAAGGCATCAGTATTGCTTAGCCCTGCAGCTCTTGCTTTTAAAGATGCAAACAAGAAAAAAGCCCTTTTACCCACATAGGTCTTTAATGCTATTAAAGACTGCACTACAGGCATAGATGGGGCCTTTCACCTGAGGACCTCTTAGTGCCTTTTGAAAAGCGTATCACATGTGATACGTTGGTAAGCGTTCTCTCTCTTAGACACATAAGTGTCATGCACCTTTTGTAGCAGTTTGTGCAGCAAAGTTGTTTGAAAGTTATCTTCACAAGTCTGAATAAAGACTGAGGTAGGACCTGAGCCATCTGCTTTTCATTGACGCATCTTAGGCAAGAAGGCCATATCTGCAAACCTTCCACACATAAGCTTCCACTGGCAATGAGATGTTCTTGAAGGACTCTTCCAGTTCTTCCTTCTTTTGCTGACAGCAGTAGACCAGCTTTTCCCCTTATAAATGGCCAGCTCTAATCTTTTTTGTTAAACTTACTGAAAGCTGACTTTGCTCTATTAGGGAAGCAATGATTAAAGGATCTTACACTTTAATTTTGCCAAAATACGTTATAACCCTTTCTGGTTCATAAAAGTGAGGGCTTTGCAGAGCACTTTGTGACTGCCATTGCATTGGGGTCATGAAACTTGCTGGTACTATTGAAACTTGTACATAGCTTGTCCAGTTGCAAGCTGCTGTGGAAACGTACATTTACTTGCTCTTACAGCTGCATTTGATGAGCTTGTTGAAGATTGAGTCCCTTCAAACCCAGCCCCAGTGTGCTGGTTAAGATGTACCTGTCCTAACCTTCTGTATCCCGTATAGCCAGACTTTCACATGTGTTCTCCCAGGGAGGCATGTTCTCATCAGGGAAATTCTCTGTAGATTTTAGTTCATAATGTTCCTCACCTTTGCTATATATTCTAGTGAATTGGTTACAGATGCTAACATTGAATAGATCACTGTTGCCTTCGGAGTTTGTCTATTCTGAGATGAACAGAACAGTTAATATTTTAAGGGAGTTTGTTTTAGGCAGGACAAGGGGTAATGGGTCCAAGCTTAAACAGGGGAAGTTTAGATTGGATATGAGGAAGAAGTTCTTTACTGTAAGGGTGGTGAGGCACTGGAATGGGTTGCCCAGGGAAGCTGTGAATGCTGCATCCTTGGTGGTGCTCAAGGCCAGGTTGGACATAGCCTTGGGTGATATGGTGTAGTGTGAGGAGTCCCTTTGCATGGCATGGGGGTTGGAACTAGATGATCTAAAGGCCCTTCCAACCCTAACTGTTCTCTGATTCTATTTTCAGGCTCTTTCCAAACTCCAGCAAATCTGTTTGTTCCCCTTGGTTTGTATGATGTTGGTGGGGTTGTTTTGCTTTTGTTGTTCGAGGGAGGCAGTTCTACAAACTCCAGGCTTCTTCATTTTGAATAGATGTGAGACTCTGAAGTGCAAATGAAAGGCTCGAATGTCCTCTGCACAGGGACTGCAGCAGGTTTTTTGATTCTCCTTCACAAAACTTGGCATTCAAGCGAACGGAATTTTCATGGTAATTGTATAGAAACAGTGAGTCCTTTGGCAGTGTTTTTTTTTCTGTTGTGAATATTGAAATACATTATTTGGGAATTTACAGGGAAAATTGTGTCTCGTAATATTACAGCGCTCATTTTCATGTTCTGGTAGTTGAGGTCCTAGGGTAACTATTGGTTTTCATGCCAGGTCAGGTCAAGTCTGTAGTGCAGTGCAAGTGTTGAGTTCTGTGTGGTACAGCTAGACAAGTCTTTATGTGTGAGAGAAACAATCTTCATGGTCAGCCTAACCATCGGCAGCACTGGAAGTGGTGGACTGTTTCTCACAGCCAGAGGAGGACAAGGGAGGGTCTGAAATACAATCCACATAGCAAAATAACTGACTCTGTTGTGAACATTGTAAATG
Organism: Psilopsiagon aymara; assembly: GCA_024733675.1. Classification (NCBI taxonomy): domain Eukaryota; kingdom Metazoa; phylum Chordata; class Aves; order Psittaciformes; family Psittacidae; genus Psilopsiagon; species Psilopsiagon aymara. The sequence continues at coordinate 53,539 of JANRGW010023489.1, forward strand.
TGTCATTATTTAGTGACAGCAGGTAGTTTAATGTTCACCGGCTGTTAGTTGATCCTGATTGTGCTGTGTTGACCTGCTTGCTTGGCAAATTGAAATAAATACAATCAAAATGAAGAAATGGAGCTGTCTGCACACTAGAAAGGACTTGAGATTTGTCCCTGACAGTGATCCATGGCAGAGACTTGAGATAACAAGTGTCTACATTTGTCCTACGTTAGGAAGGTGTGGCGTGACTTTTCTCCCTTACAGTAGTCAATGTCTTGGTAATACAGAATATTCTGAGACTGATTTAAATCTGGAAGCAAGGACTTCAAGTAGTCCTTCAGTAGTGTTTTCAAACCAGGCTTTTCTGGTTTTTCTCTGTAGAAGTTGTGTCGGTTTTGTGTCCTGAAAAGTTTTTTGGCTCATTTATTTCCAGTGGTTATAAATGGTACAAAATGCTTTGATTCCCCCAACTTTTAACTTGGTTGAGGGGTCTTTGAATGTGAACAGAAAAAAAGTATGGTTTGCCTTCTCTGTGCCATTCATTAGCACGCTTCCAGTATGTCCCCTCTTGTTCATCTCCCTGCTAGGGTAAACAGTCTTTTCAGAGCATTGAGACAGTCTCATTGTTACCCACTTTATCTCATTAGTCACCTAACGCTTCTCCTCTTTTCTGTCAGTTGCAGATTTTGCTGGGGTTTTATTTGGCTTCTTTAGGTGCTGCTCTTTACTTAAAAGGTGCATGTTTTATTTTGATGTACAACTGCCAACAATCAATTTCTTGTCCATTCACATAGCTTCTTTTCATGTCTCAGCATGCCATTGTGCTTGGTCTTAAGTTAAATACCTTGTGTACCCTGTAGATGCTGCTTTTGCTCACTGATCCTGGACCTCCCAAAGCGTTAATACATAGTGAAATAATCGGAAGTGTAGTACAGAATGTGAGGCCTTCAGTGGTTAACCTTCTGCTCTACAGAATCATAGCATCATAGAATAGGGTTGGAAAGGACCTTAAGATCGTCCACTTCCAACCCCCCTGCCATGGGCAGGGACACCTCCCAATAAACCATATCACCCAAGGCTATGTCCAACCTGGCCTTGAACACTGC
>JANRGW010023490.1:15041-28102 GCA_024733675.1 Psilopsiagon aymara
GCACCCCGAGCTCTGCACCGCATCCTCCCCTCCCATCGGCTCTGTCTGGGTGCCTGCACTGACCACCGCCGGGGCAGACAGAGCAGAGCTCCCAGACCGGGCTCTGGTCATACGGTGACTGCTCACCATCCAGCGCAAACTGCCTCGAATCCGCCCTGTTCCCCGCTCCCTGGAGCAGGTTTTTACGCAGTCAGGGCTGGCGCTGCCCCTCCTGGCACCGCCCCCTGGGAGTCCTCTGCTCCTGTCTGCTGAGCTGCCGGCTCCTGGGCAAGCCATGTCGAGGACTTGAGGCTCCCTAGGTGGCTCTCGCCGGTCTGAGTTGAGGCTCCTGGAGGCTGAGCTTTCCCCGATCAGGTGTTGAAGGCGCCCTCTCTCGAGCTACTCACCTCAACAATATATTAGTATCTACTAATAATATTAATATATTATATAAATATCATGGATGTAAATACACAACGCCTTTTACTGAGTGGCTAGGCAACTGAATTATATTCTCAGACTCCTCTGAGTCTAATGACCATTCCTCCTACCCACCTCCTACACTATTCTTTTATTTCAGAGAAGTAGTTTTGTCTACCTGCCCTCCTCATGCATACAGGAAGGAAGAAATGATCTGACAGAACTTTAGTAGCCCAGCTTGTTAGACTGGGCTGAGAAAAGCCTCATTCATGGCTTTCCAGCATTATCCAGGGCTGCACCCACCCTGCCCATGGGCCAGGACACCACTTTAGCTTCCTCAAAAGAGTCTGATGCCTGTGGCTGGTGCTGGTGCTCCTGATTGCCCAGCTTTTGGCAGCTCCTTGGTAAGCCATACTGGAGTTTCTGGGTCGGAAAGGATTTAGAAGACAGATTGGTTTTCCCTGCACCCAATGAGAAGAATGGGAATAGGCTTCTGATCTGAAGAAAAAAGCATTTGCAGCAACAATTTGGATAATTTTCCTAGCTGTGGGGCTTATTCCGAATCCAAACAACCTTTGTAAATTTACTACGGTTAAAAGAACCTTTATTATTCTGCTTTTTTTTTTTTTTTTTTTTTTCCTAATCATGAGAGCCTGAAGTACATTTTATACTGTATTTTCATCAGTTATGACAAATAAGAAGCTCAATTCTGTTGCTGGCAGGCACATAGGTGCTTCAGTGGATCTCATACTGTGGATGGGTGGACATCAACACAGTAAAAGATCACTGAATTCTATTAAGAAAATGTTGCTTATGAAAAGGCTTTTTGTGATGATTAAGAGTTTTTAGATAAATAACATTCATTTCGTCAACTATGAATTACGCAAGAATAGCAATTAACCTGAATCTTGACCTATCTGTGAAATAAAAGACTTTGTGATTGTCAAAGATCCCTTAGATAGACAATGCCAATATTAATCAAATGCAGTTGTATTAGACAAGCCAAGAATATTTATATAAGATGAGGTCTTTAGGGTTTGGTTTTGGCTTTTATTTTTCTGATCTCTAAGAGACAAGGAGAAATAACCCTGACATTAAGCTTGGCCAAATCAGAGTTAAAAAGGTAGCTTTATATACTGGTTCTGTCAGAACAGATTTAAACCATGCAGAGCTGATTTATAATTTTCTGCTTGCAGTAGGTATTGTTTATGATTGAAAATAATCAGGTTTTAGCTCATATTATTAGAAACAGATTTTGTGTATTAACTCCAGAGAGATAATGAATATGAGAAATAAAGTATGGTGGTGTTTTATAGTGCAGCAGAAAAAGCCTGAATGGTAAAAAACTGGAAGAAACTCAAGATTCCCTCCCCTCAAAATACTAGATTCATAGCAGCAAGATAATAATTACTCTAATGGAAATACAGGGTGAAGGTTTGATCAAAATTAAAGATCAAGACGGAAAATGCATCACTATATAATAAGCCCACTACTGAGCCAACAGTTCAACAACTGGCACCTTAGTTAAAAAAAAATTTAAAATATTCGAAATGGCACTATAAGATCAATTAGCCAAAATTCAACTCTACTGTCCAGCATGGACAAAATTTAAGTGAATTTTTATACAAGACAGATGAGGAGAATTCTGGCAATTGTGTTATTTTTGTAGGGAGATTAAAGTTTTGATAAAGGTATCACATATTCTTGTTTCAGTGGAGCTGCATCTGAAAGTTACAGGATCCAAGAAGTAATATGTTTGGCTCAAAACATGATGTTGCAGGTAAGAATATTCTAAAAAGCAAAGAAAATGGAGAAATATCATATGGATTTATTTTCTTATAACTCCTGTGTAGGGAAACAGAAGTCTCTGTTTTGTTTGGAGACAAAAATGTTTCTACATCATTCTGCTTCCATTTTTTTAATCTATCTAAGCAAAAGTATATGTAGATCCCTCTTTATTATCACTTATCAAGTAGTGGAAAGATGGAGTCAAATGACTCAATTTAGTTGTCCACACAGGACTTTTGTATCATTTGAGATGCTATTGGTTATCTTGGCCATCTCATGATGATGGCAGATATAGCCCAAACTTTGAAGTGACATCTTGAGACAGGCATCTCAGATGATCCAAACATCTTTATGTGGGCAAAAAAAACAAGCCAAAGGAGTAAGATTAATTTCCATATTCTAGACACTCAAATTCAATTTCATCTAAATGGAAGAGTCTGTATGCATATTATGTGAGTTTGGGGTTTGCAACAGTGAGAAATGAAATATGATAATACACAGTTATGACTTGTCATTTGGAATACTGTACCTCACCTGACTTCCGGCTAGCATTCCTGAGAACTTGCCTTTCCAGAAATCTCAGGCTCATATCTACCATTCATTAGTGCATATGACTCTCAAAAGGTACTAGAATTCTACACTGACTCTGATGTGGAATGCCATTCAACTCATGTGATATATATATAAAGAAAAAGAAGTCTGAGAGTCTGTAGTTGAACAAAATTTTCTCATTTTATCTAAGTGAATATATTTTACAATAAGCGAGTTCTTGGTTTTTACAGCTATCCCTTTCTTATATCAGCAGTAACCCCCTATATTTGAGTCAATAGGAATTTCACTTCTACGAAATCTATTTTTCATTTCAAAGGAATGAATAATCTTACAGAATAAAACTAATCCTAAAGTTTAACAATTCCATTAGTAACCTCCCTGTGCAATCATGCTTTTTTTTCTGCACTGGCCACTGCTTCTCTTCAGAAGTCAGTTATTTTATACCCTTGTGCCCTGTTTGGCTAGTAGATTTTCATGTAGCACCATGAGGTTTGTTAAGTGCAGCTAGATTAATAACCAGTTTGTATTCCTGATGCCTAGGAATTCGATAGATCTTCTGAAAACTCATGTCAAGTTAGTTTATCACAATCCAAATGTCACATCTGAGGCTCCAGGGAAGCCTAACAATATTCCAGTAACTACTGGGGATCTACAGGAAATTTGGAGGGGAACTTTGTACAAATGCATGTAGTGACAGGACAAGGAAGAATGTCTTTAAGTTAACAGAGGGGAGATTACCATTAGACATTAGGAAAAATTCTTCACTATCAGGGTGGTGAGGCACTGGAACAGGATGCCCAGAGAAGCAGTGGCTGCCCCACCCTCGGAAGTGTTGAAGGCCAGGCTAGATGGGGGCTTTGAGCAAGCTGATCTAACGGAAAGTGTCTCTGCCTGTGGCAGGGGTTTGAAAATAGATAAACTTTCATGTCCCTTCCATCCTAAACCCTTCTATGACTCTATGATTTGTTGTTAATTAATCTTTCTTTTAAAGCTTTCATTGAATATTTCGAAACCATTAACATCAAATTACCACTATGTAATGACTCTGATCAATCTCCTACTTCATTAAATGAAGATGTTATGTTCGCTCTTCTTCATTTGCTTGATTCCACTGTGATTACTCCATTAACATCATCATTTACTGTGAACTAGGTAGGCAGTCAGCTACTATTTAGACAGCAGCAGCGTAAATCCTAATTTCTGATTCTACTACAAGAAATGACTGATATAAATACAGTTGTACTCTTTTAAGGTTATTACTGGAATAAACCTAGCAACTAACTTGTCCAGCTAGAGACCGGTAATGGGTGGTGTCCCTCAGGGATTGGTGTTGGGACCGGTCTTGCTCAACATCTCTGTCGGTGACATGGACAGTGGGATTGAGTACACACTCAGCAAGTTTGCCGATGCCACCAAGCTGGGTGGTTTGGTTGATACGCTGGAGGGAAGGGATGCCATCCAAATGAGCCTTGACATGCTCATAAGGTGGGCTGATGCCAACCTGATGAAGTTTAACCGTGCCAAGTGCAAGGTCCTATGCCTGGGTTGGAGCAATCCGAGTCATAGCTACAGGCTGGGCAGAGAAGAGATTGAGAGCAGCCCTGCGGAGAAGGACTTGGGGGTGTTGGTCATGAGAAAATGAACATGAGCCAGCAGTGTGCTCTTGCAGCCCAGAAAGCCAATCGTATTATGGGCTGCATCAAAAGCAGCGTAACCAGCAGGTCAAAGGAGGTGATCCTGCCCCTCTGCTCTGCTCTCATGAGACCTCACTTGGAGTATTGTGTGCAGTTCTGGTGTTCTCAACATAAAAAGGACATAGAACTTTTGGAACAAGTCCAGAGGAGGACCACGAGGATGATCATGGGACTGGAGCACCTCCCATATGAAGATAGGATGAGAAAGTTGGGGCTGTTCAGCCCAGAGAAGAGAAGTCTGCGTGGAGACCTCATAGCAGCCTTCCAGTATTTGAAGGGGGCCTATAGGGATGCTGGGGAGGGGCTCTTCATTAGGGACTATAGTGGTAGAACAAGGGGTAACGGGTTCAGACTTAAACAGGGGAAGTTTATATTGGATATGAGGAAGGAATTCTTTACTGTAAAGGTGGTGAGGCAGTGGAATGGATTGCTCAGGGAAGTTGTGAATGGTCCACCCCTGGTGGTGTTCAAGGCCAGGTTGGACAGTGCCTTGGGTGACATAGTTTAGTGTGAGGTGTTCCTGCCCATGGCAGGGAGGTTGGATTTGGATGATCTTAAGGTCCTTTCCAGCCCTATTCTATGATTCTATGATTACTCAATTTTAATAAGTAGGAGCTGCAGAGGCCTCTTACAAATTTTAACCCTGAAATAATGTTTTACATAAAGATTCAACGGCATAGTGATATGCAAATGCTTTCTTTCACATCCTGCCCTAACAGTTTACTTCATATACATTAGTTTTAAAATGCAATTAGACATAGGATATTGATCTTGATAACTTTAGGAGTCTTTAACAGGAATTTGGCAATACTGTTTATCGCGTTCTTAAAACCAAGTTCTCTGCACACAGTAATTGATTTCATTCTGTATCTGTATCTTATCTCCATAGCTGTTGCTTTGATACTGTACCAAGCAACTAAAGCTAGGAGAGGTAGGTAATTATCTACTCAGATTCATAGAGATTAAGGCAAAAAGGATTATTAGGTCATCTTGCAGGCCGGGAATATACTGCGGAACATTAAATTTTATCCAGTGTTCATATCTGTTGAAAATGAGCTGTGATAATCAGTATTTATTATTATTCTTATTATTATTGATCGCATTTGTTATAGCAGTATCCAAATGCAGAGGAAGAAAAGAGCTACTTTGAGATAAGCCTGGTATAAACAGAGATTACTTGATGATCCCTGTCATGAACAGTCAAGATAAGAACAGCCTGGAATTGGAAAATGGAATGTAAAACATGCTGCACAATAATATTATGATAACAGCAGACAAAGTTAGTTTCATTATTGAATTTATCTTTTCCTAAGTCAAAGAAAATATATCTGGAATTGAGTTATATGGAAAAGAATGCCAAACACAAGAACAGAGATGAGTGAGAATGAAAGGAATGTAGGGCTGGAATGAAATTATTTTGAAGAGCTACAGTATCCATTTGTATTTTTCTTCAGTGGCTAAATGTACTGACTGTTCAGCAAGAACAAAAAGCAAGATTCAGTGAATGGAAAGGTTCTCTTTATTTATAATTTTCTTATTTTTAGCAATGTAGAATACAAAAAGTTTCATTTATTAGAAGTATGATAGTTTACTTCCATATTATGCATTCTTCTACACTGCCTATTTGCCTATTTCTATAAGATACAGTGCACCTATACATACAAATGCTTCAGAGAACAAGATTCCTGTACTTTTCAGTATCATTTTTCCTTACACACACCCTAAACACCGGTATAATAAGGAACTTTGTCTGTGTTGTTGGTGCAGTGTTTGTAAATTACTGTCAGATATGATACCAGATATGTCATCAGTTTTGACTAAAAAGGAGCATTTAGCTATCTTTTCTACTCTGAACAATCATGCTTATAATGTAATTTTGTGGTTCTGACCTTATCCATCTTGACAGATTTCTCTATGAATAAGACTGTTGATGCATTCAACATCATTCTTCTGGTCATAGTAGGTGCTAGATTTAGAGATGATCTATAAAGGTCTGAGTTGCATAGATTTCAGAATTTGCATTTTAGTGTCTATTACAGTAATCAAGGAATCATCATAAAGGTTATTCACATCTTTGGTCTCTACGGCTATTTTCCTTATTGTTATGGTGCAAAAACTGCATCCCTAAAAACTATATGTAATATGCAACATCCTGATTATCAAGTCCTAAACTCAAATGCACTAAAAGTATTCAGTTTTATAAATGATCAAGTATATTAAAAAGTTTTCCACCTACACAGGATATGTTGGACAGTGGCAGTGGTATAATCATACAGAAAATTACATTTTCTTTGTCAGAAAAAAAGTGGAAAATTATTCTCTGAAAATAACATTTTATTGCTGATAGTAACGGTTATAACTTCTTTAGTGAAATGAATAAAATCACTTTTCCTGCCAGCTGATTTGACTCCACTGGGCTGAGACTGAGAAAAAAGAGAGGCAACACTTTACTGTGTTCTTGTTCCCAAATGAAATTGCTTATCAAGGTAAAGCAAATGACATTAAGCAACTACAACTAGCAATATAATTTGATCATTGGTAATAAAGATGCTGTAAAGGTGCATGAAAAGGAAAAATAAAACCACTAGCTTTCAGAGCCCGTGTTAGTAGCTTTTGGCCCTGCAGACAGAAAGGTGTGTTTATTTTTTCCTATAGAAAGAATAAACCTGGGATAGCTCTGATCTGGCAGTGGTGTCTAATCATATTTACTGGCTGAAGATCTGGCTGTTGATTTACAGACATCAAGAAACCTTGGACTATGGGTTGAAATTTTATGAGTTCATAACCAGTTGCACATGCCAATCTAGTCTCCAACACTGAATCTGGAGTAGTGTTCCATGAATTATCAGACGCTCAACCTATTTAGCTCAGCACACTAACAGATAAACAGCTTGAATACAGAAGTACTATGTATGTGGCTCTGCATCAAAGCTAATAGATCCTGCTTTATAGTCTTCAGTAGCCATTTTATGCAAACAGAGCTATACTGACTCTAGACAGGGTAGATTTGTCTCCAGCCATCCTGAGCCCATGAGGACCTATGTAATTTATGGATCTGGGAATAGCACAGAGACAGATAAATGAAAGGGCCAGCTTGGACACCTGTATAAAATTTTACACTGAGAAGAGGAGAGAAGAGAAAAAAAAAACAACTACAAAGCTGCTATATCCTTATTCTGAGAAAATCTCCAAAAGTGTGGGTAGGATGAGGAAAAGAGATAAAGGCTGTTCCAAGGGTCTGACGAGGGGTACTCGTCACCTAACCTCCCACATCAACAATGATAAAACTAAGCTAGGTCAGCAAAAAAACACTATGTGAGAGGACAATTTAGAGAAAACTAAGTGAAAGAAATTAATTTTGTGTTTAAGTCTGAAAGCTGTGAAATCTGAGCTCATTTCACGAGATCATTTCACGTGCTCATATCACTTGTAAAAGTCTTCCTTCATCTCTGTGCAGCTCTTGCAAAATTTCTTTCTCCTGTGCTTGCAAGTCTTTCCTTCTTGACAGAAAAGTATATTTTCTTTTGATTGTAAGAACTGTCAAGGGAGGTCATGATTTCTGAAAAGGAAAGCTAGTCCTTTTCTCTGGAAGGCTCTTTATATTAAGATAATCTTTAAATTGGATCCTGTATTTAGTAGGAAGATGGTGCACGTAGCAATGCGAGGGATGATATCTTCAGAGTCCTGTGTGATACTAAGAAGATGGGTTGATGCATTTTGAAACCTCTTTTTTAACCTCTGCTTAGGTTCATTTCCAGACATGAGTTGCAATAATAGTGTCGGGAGGTTGAGAATGTATGGCTTATTCTGACAGACTTTGTTACTGATGTTCCAAAGTTATTCCATGTTTAAACCAGTATTAATAAGAACAGAATGTGGCCCTGTTTTCTTTTTGTTATTATTTAATAAGTCAAGTAATTTGAGATTTCATAAAATAAGAACCCAAACTTTGATTCTAGTACTTGGTGTAGCATGTTTGTAAAAACTGGTTTCTGGAAAAAAACTTCAAGTCTAGTTAAAGTAGGTGAAGAACTTTCATAGATTAAAAAAAACCCCAACAAACCAAACCAAACAGTTCTTTTATTACAGTTGGTAATATGCAAGGGGAAATAAAATAGAAAAAGTAGTAAATTGTGCACATCTGTCAGCATCACCTATTGGAAGTCTTCAGCACTGACTTGTGCGTTGTTATCTCAGTGGCAAATATTTATGCATAAAATAATCTATTTGTGTAAAAAATGGCGTCTTCAGTTGTCTCCATTTATTTTTCCTCTTTGAAATCTGGCATCTGTTATATGCTTTGTTATTATTATTGCTTTGAAAACTTTTGCTATATGCTTACTTAAAAGGACTTATACAGCAACTGGAAACGGGTGGGATCCAACTCATAAACAAAGGGAAAAATGCATAGACTAGACTCAACTAGTGTAGACTAGAATATTTACAGTCAGAAGGGACCTACAGTGATTATCTTGTCTAGCTGCCTGACCAATTCATGCTGACAAGAAGCTAAAGCATGTTAAGCGCATTTCTCAAATGCCTCTTAAATACTGATAGGCTTGGGCTTCAACCACCTCTCTGGGAAGCCTGTTTCAGTATTTGATAGCCCTCTCAGTAAAGCAATGCTTCCTGATGTCAAGTCTAACCCTCAGCTTATTCAGCTTTGAACCATTCCCACAAGTTCTATAACTGGATACCAGGGAGAAGAGATCAGCAATCACAAGCTGTTTTCAATCAACAGCTATTTTTCCATTTCTCTTGTCAAATTCTGTCATGCCATAAAGCAGTGTGTCTGGAAGCAACTTCTTCAGGAAGTGCAACTTGAACTTTAAAGTTACAAATAGACCAACAGATATATTCTACCTTACAGATGAACTCAGACAGAAACTGGTGTCTAACTAGTGAAACTAGCACTCTCTTTTATATTTCTCAATGAGAAAATTCATAGAAGTGGTGGAAACTGTAGACAAGTTGACCTTTTATGTTCAGCAGACCAATACAGATCACTACACATCAGAAATATTGTACTTTCTCAATGGTATCTTGTTTATCATTAACTCATGTACTATTTAAGATAGCACAGTTTATGCTTAATAAATGAAATCTTTTAGTCATTCAAGTACCCTGAAGGAATCCCTATTTAGACCTAGATTAGTGTTTTGGAGTCCAACTATGTAGTCCAGGCGAAAAAAGAATGAGGAATTGAGTTCTGCTTCACTGAAATGTCAAAATGAATGACTGCTTGAATCACAAATGTGACTGTGATTAACCCCAAAATAGGTAAAATTTTTCTGAAGGAAATAGGTTTCTAAAGGAGAACTCATAATTTTATTCACATTTAAAAGAAATTAGAGAACCTCAGCTAATGCTGTAATATGGGATTCAGGTCTGGAGTTTTGGTTTGGATGGAAATTTTGGAGGCATTTGGAGTCAAAGTTTATATCTTTGCTCATGACAGTAAACATTACTAGTTGTCTTAGTTCAAAACTACTACAAAAGCACTGCAGTCACTCTATATATTCCTAAACTTAACAGTAGAATAGAACATACTGCATATTAGTCATTGTAGGGTTTAGTTGACCTCTGAAAATAGGTATGATTGTTTTAGGGGGTGCAATGCATATGATTCAGTTCTGGCACTATAACATCATGGGACAGCATCAAAATACTAAGTCAACACCCAGACAAAGTGTCAAATAACCATCCTAGAACACTGTATTTTAGATTTAGTACAGAAGATTTCCTCTGACATGTTAAGAGTTGAGTTTCCCAATGGGAATTTAATGAGTATATTGCCTGTAAGTGACGCATCCAGTAATGAGGGGCACTGCAAGGCACTTTTTGAAACATTGCTACTCTTTCCTAACCTTCCTTTGATTACTTGTATTTGTACTTCTGCAAGTAGTAGGGAAAACAGAACTCCCACATGGGATTTACCTGTGACTGTCACAGTCATGAGAAGTTACCTACTAAATTGCTTCCAGAACTCTGGAAGAGGGAGCACTTTGGCTGTCTCAAGCTGGTAAAAAAATCTATTAGTGCACGATTTTCATGTATAATGGTTGCAGGCAACTCCAACACAGAAATTTACTAATGCTTCAAAATGGATTATAGCAGTAATATTGAGAGAGCTGACCCAATCCTAGGCAAGTCACTGCACCAATCTTTGCTGCAGTCTACAAATCTGTAAAATGGGGAGAGTAAGTTTCCTCTATTATAAGGTGCTAAGAAATCTAACACCACAACCTTATAAGATGGGTTATTTACCGCAGACATATCAAAAAGGCATCAAACACATTAATTTTAAATGAACATTAATAAAATAAAATGGATTTCCCCTCTTGTAGTCCAATTACATCATCACCATCCATCAAGGTTTACAGTTTTATTTTATTCCTCTTTTTGTGTGTGTGTAGGTGTTACTATAAAGCAAGCCTGTCTTTTACAGGGTTAGTAGAACACTAAAGAAGTTCCAGCAGCAGCAGCTGTAGCAATACCAGCAGAGACTGAAAGAACGGTGACTTACCCCAGTGCTTTTAAGTGAGGTATCAGTCGAACATAATCCCAGTTCGGTTCATCAGCATTGCAAAAATGAAATGTATTCTGCCAGTCACCTTTTCAGAAATGCAGACAAATCAAAGACAAGCATTCTTGAGCTGAATCACACACAACCTCTGAGCCTTGAGAATATAGTGGAATGCACTATCTACCTCACAGTTTGCAAAAAGGCTGTGTTTAATAAATGCTACACAGGGTGAATATCTATCTTGAAATTACATCAACAAGTAAAGAAATGCATTTTTTAGCCTAATCTCTGCCTTCTATAGGACAAAATGAAAGACAATATATGTATATGACTAGGTGTTCTCAGAGTTAGAGCCTGGTCTTATAGTGAGGGATAATTTGTTTTCAACTGCTTTCCCACTTTGGGGCAAATGTGTCTAAAAATGATGAATCCTCTGCCTCATTCCACTGAGACCTACACCATTTATGCACTAGTAATGCTCAAGAGTCAGATGCAATGGTCAGATGATGTGAACTGAATTATGGTAGTTTCATTACCTGAAAATTTCCTATTTCATTCATACATATATATGTATATGAACTCTTCTTGACTTACAGTTTTCATAGTGTAATTCCAGTGTAAGCCTGGAAAATTTCCCTGAAATACTATTTTTATGCAGCTTGCTTGTGCTGTGTGTGCTTCCTGTAGTTATCAATGACAACATCCCTTATGGACAACAGGGTAAATATTTGCTGGACTAAATCATGTGCTGGTGGGGCACATGAGAGACAAGTTCAATTTCCTACTTTTACGTTCCTGTTCGCATGGGTGTACCCAACCCACCCTTTCTCATGTGTGTTAGTCTTCCATCTACAAACATTTATTCTTGCCTTTCAGTTACTATGTCAGAGATTAAGTACTGTATTAGCTTGTGAAACCCACAAGAGTAATGCTGCAATTTTTTGATAGTAAATGGAAAGAATGAGAAGACATATTAAAGTTTAATTCAGATGGCCAAACGTAGGACTTAACTGCCTCTTGGGACACCCAGAAGAATCTGTCTGATTTAGCCAGTTGAGATGAGCAAGGTTAGGATTCAGTTGTCTTAATGTACCTAACTAGAGTCATATAAAGCAGGGCAGGGGGATGTTATGAGGCACATATCTGCATAAACTGCCAAATGTGACACAAGACTTAAGACAAAACAATTAATTTTCTGGAGTGGCCACTACAGATCAAGAAGGACACTTTGCAATACCTATAATGGCATTAGGAGGCCATGGGGCAGTTGAATTTTGCCCCAAGCTTAAAGAACAATTCAGTTCACCCTAAATTAATCATCTAGGGTAGGATTCAGTTCTTAAACATAGGCTTTCAGTGTTCCCCTCTACTCTGTTCTTGTGAGACCCCACCAGGAGTACTGCATCCAGCTCTGGGTCCCTGAGTATAAGGCGGCCATGCAGCTGTTGGAGCAGGTCCAGCGGGAGGATCAGAGGAAACACCTTTCCTGTGAAGACAGACTGAGAGATTTGGGGTTGTTCAGCCTGGAGAACAGAAGGCTTAAAGGATTCCTTATGGCAGCCTCTGAGTATCTAAAGGGGGCCAAGAAAAAGTCTGGAGGGGTACTTTATACAAGGGCAGATAGAGATAGGACAGGAGTTAATACCTTCAAAGTGAGAGAGAGGATAAAATTAGATTAGGTATAAGGAAGAATTTATTTACTGCAAGGGTGGTGAGACATTGGCACAGATTGCCCAGAGAACCTGTGGATGCCCCCTCCCTGGCAGTATTCAATGCCAGGTTGGATGGGGCTTTAAGCAAGCTGGACTACTGAAAGGTGCCTGTGCCTGAGGCAGGGGGTTTGGAACTAGATGATCTTTAAGGATCCTTCCAACCCAAATAATTTTATAATTCTGTGATATTCTGTGCCTTACAGTATGGCATCCATCATCCAGCTGCCACAAAAGCAGCTTTCTCTTAAATCCCATGACATGGGATTTCTATGTTTTTAGGAAACTGAGGCAGCCTGACCACCTGAAGGCTAGGCTGCGGTAGGCGAGGACCCTTACTGTGGTGGGAGAATGATGACAATCAATATGATCGCACACCAAGCTCGTTTATTT
>JANRGW010023491.1:0-30823 GCA_024733675.1 Psilopsiagon aymara
TGGTTAAACTTCATCAGGTTGGCATCAGCCCACCTCACAAGTGTGTCAAGGTCCCTCTGGATGGCGTTCCTTCCCTCCACCATATCAACCTAACCACCCAGCTTTTTGTCATTGACAAAGTTGCTGAGGGCGCATTCAATCCCACTGACCATGTCACTGACAAAGATGTTGAACAAGACCGATTCCCTGAGGGACACCACTCGTTACTGGTCTCCAGCTGGAAATCACAAATTATATTTACATCCCAGATTATTTCTAAAAGTTTCTTTGTGAGTAAACACCCTAAAATATTTCCAGTTCTGGTATTCTTTTACTTTCTAATATTGGAACAACACTATCTGACTCTGGTATGACATAAAAGCATCCTTGTGTCCCATGTGTCCAAGTTTTCTTCCTGTGAAAACTGGATGATAAGAATGGATGGTAAAGCTGAAGCCCATTGTGTTTTCACTCAGAACCTGGCAGTTCAGAAGCACTACTAGCTTTGCTGATATGGTAGTAGCCTAAATTCACCATTTTCATTTCTCTGTCCCTACATAAAAGCAGAGGCCTAAGTGTTCAGAGAATGAACCTTAAATGCCAGATACACAAATAAAGATAAAGTAACTGGTGTAAATGGCTTACTTTAAAAAAAAAGAAAGAAATGCTGAAAGCATGCAGTGCCTATAACAACTAATAAAAAGTCAATGAATGAAATTTAAATGTAATTTAGGTACTTTGATATAAGGCTTAAATGATTAACATTAGCTTCTGAATGTGTGTGTGAGCTAAACCAGAATATGCTCAGGTTCTCTTTATCTATGGAACAACTAAATATTCATTGAAGAAGCTGCTTAAGTTCTTCCAACCTACATGCTTCAACTCTGCTTTACCAGCATATTAGGCAGGTCTTTCCTGGTCCGGATTTGATGACTGAGAGTTCTCAATATATTCTTGCTGTCATTTGGGGGGAAACAAGGACAGGGAAGCAAATAAATATTATGTATTTGCAGTGGTGAACAAAGATCAGAAAGCATTGTACATTTACGGTGGTCATTACAATGAGAAGAGAGAGAAAAAAGCAAAAGGAGCTGATGCAACTTTGTTATTATATAGTTACTACCAACATAGTTTTGGGGTTTTTTGTTTTAATTAGCTTTTAACCAAATTCATCACTAAAATGCTGAAGTATGGAGTTAAGGCAAGGGGGAGTTCTGACTTAAAATCTGATTTCTGTTGCAGAAATGGTTGTCTTTAAGAAGTAAAGATTGGAACCCAATATGGCTTCATCAGTTGTATCAGCAATTTAAATAACCAAGTATTTACAAAGACAGGACCATGAAACATATTTATGCATTATAGATGCTGCTCTCAATATCCCTATGAGTGCTGAATTCTGAATGAAATCAGAGTCTGGTGCTACTGAAGTAATTGAATTATTACTTCTGGAGCTGAACAGATCTGTCAGGAAGAGAGACAATGCCATTGAGTGTCACTGTCTTTTCCACTTCATTATCAATTCTCTGTCAGCATACAGCACCCCTGCCTCACTGCTTGGTGCACACTGGTGTCATGTGCCATGTTTAACACCTGGGCTCACGATAACTGAAGAAATGCAGCTAGACAGTCCTTGTCACTGCATTAGCTGTACCAGAAATATAATTTATTTTTTTCTTTAGAAAAAAAAAAAGGGGGGGGGAGGAGTAAAAAGGTTTCTTAATGGGGTTTTTCGAGCCTTTATACTGGTGAACTACATTTATGATCAATTTGCCTAATTGACATTGACCTCTAATATGGCTGATGATAAATTCTACTATGAATAGCATGCTATGCTATATTATGTTGAATGTCACTCCTATATTATCTCCTGTGCAGGCAAGGAAGCTTTCAGTTTAATTTTTGAGGCAGATTATGTGTCACACTCACATAAACAAATGCACAGGAAAAAGGTACCATTACTCAGCAGAAAATATGATCTTTTATGATTGTAGGAAAAGTTACATCTAGTGTCATACGTACAGAATGCCCAGTGAGGCCAAGAGAAATTACACATCTGATCATAGACAACAAAGAGTGTGACTTAGCAGTGTAACTGCAAGGTAGCCTTGCTGCGTCACTTGGGATATTAGTTACTATAATGAATGTGCTTTTGGAATAGGCAATAACATATTTTAGGAATAATCCCACATGTAGTTAGGATATGATACTAGCATAGATGATATTTAAAAAGTGATAAAAATTTGTCGAAGCCAGAGGGGCAATATCCATGATACCTCACTAAACACCACACATCTTCATATAATCATCAGTCAGGCTCATTCAGGTCTGTGTTGCTGGGCAAAGTGCATTCAAAACTAATGTTCACTTTGATCAGATCATGTGCAAGTCAACACAGAGGACATCCTCCCTCCGCAAAAAGGAGCTGTGCTTATGTCATGGAGCTCTTGATTTGTATTCTATTCAATATGTTTTCTCAGTTCCACAACTATGCTTCATATTCATGGTATTATGATGCCTGGAATATAGAGTAGCTAAGGTCTCATTTTTCTTTCATATAGTATAATGGGAGTGGTGGTGGCAAAGCAATTATGCTTCTGGGTTGCTGTGTAGATAACATTAGTATTAGTAACAAAGATACAATGTGTAAAGCCACTGAGGTGTTTAATGCCATCTCTGTTAGTGACAGCAAAACAGCAATAGAGTGGCAGTGAGTTTGTTCACACACCCAATTATTACAATGCAGTGTGTGTCACAGTACGTTAGAGTAGTTCAGGATTTTCATTAGAGTTTCTCTTTTCAGTATGTTGCAAGGTGATCTTAATCATTTGCTTAGGTCTCAAAGCAGATACATGAAATCTCAATTCAAACGTGAATTTCATTTGTGTGTGAGAGTGTTTGCCGTAATAGTATGCCGGGGGGGGGGGGGGGGGGGGGGGTGGGGGGGGGGGGGGAGGTAGATATGAGTCACTTTTCTGCATTACTATTAGGTATTTTTAAGATCCAGTAGATCTTCCAGTGTGAAATTGCTTAGGGCAAATTTGTATGTGAGGAACAGTACCAGGAAGAATGTATGACTCAAAGGAATCACAGTTCCCTGTCTAGCCATGTATATATAGACAGAAAAAAGGCTGGCAACTTGTAAAGGCCTGTTGCCATATAATACTGATCAACTGCCATATGGAAGGAGAATGAAGTCACAGACCTAAGCACTCACAGGTAAACGTCTCTAGATGGAACAAGGTGTGAGGCCAGTGGGAAAACATATGGTGCAGAGTAAACTATTGCTCTTCCTCCTGTGTTCAAGACAGTCTGGCATCTGCAACATGAATCAGGAAGTTAGAAGAGATTTGGGTTTTCAAACCTACCTTTTCACTGGATGGTTAGACAAAATCTAGCACAATGAGCCTGGAAAGGTTTGAAGGAGACTCCTTGCAGAGTCCACATGCTCATTTTTTATCACCACTTAGAAACACAACTTGTGGGATTTTCTATTTTAATTCATGCATTTTGTAAATTAATAAATCAGGATTTGTAAATAATGTAAAATAATAAAGGTTTTGGAATGCTTACTTTGATTAGTTCCTCCTTAATTTCTTCAAAGTATGAATGATGGTGTTTGCTTCACTCATTTATAA
This sequence comes from Psilopsiagon aymara, assembly GCA_024733675.1. Lineage (NCBI taxonomy): Eukaryota > Metazoa > Chordata > Aves > Psittaciformes > Psittacidae > Psilopsiagon > Psilopsiagon aymara. The sequence continues at coordinate 3,615 of JANRGW010023491.1, forward strand.
AAAAAAAACCAAATATGAATTCATTAATGACAGACATACATACAAAAAACTTGAAAGATTATGGAAATCACTTAAATGGCTTGAAGGCTTTTGAACAATTTTGGACAAAAAAAATCCTTTAACCTGAGAAAATGGTTTTAACTAAATTAAATGGATTAGTTTTATGCTTCCCATGCTTTTCAATAAGGTTTCATTCAAGTTATTGTCCCTTTTTAGAGGGAATATTTGTCATTTTGCTGATTTAGAAGGAGTAAATGTGACTACATACCTGTCTTTATCACGCACCTGTAGGAAGCTGCTTCTTCAGTGAGGCACAAACTAACTTCAGTGAACAGTCTTATATACACCAGAAGTGTAAGATCACCTGTTGCTTGCTGCTAGATGAGTTTTAAAATGTTTGTTATAAAATGTGGTATAATGGTTTTTAAACAGGCAGGAACTGCTTTAGATGCAATTTTAAAAGTAAATGTCAGCCATTGAATGAACACACTGGGAGGAACATTATTCTTTACCACTGTTCACTGAATCACGTTCAGTAACTGACTCTATATTCAGAACTCTAATCAGCAGTAGGGAGATTTGATTAAAAAAACAAGTAAGCTTAAAGAACACATCTGTAAGTTTGATAATGAGGGCTTATTACTCACATATATTAATAAAATGGTTACTATGTGTCTTCCTGGATCTATGATAAGACTAAAAATGCAGAGTTATCATGATTTTCCGTTTACAACAAATGCAGAAATATTTGTTTGAATGTTGAAAGGAATGAGGTAATGCATGAATCTGTGTGATTATTACTGAAGGATTGCTAAAAGAGCTTTTTGCAGATGGCATTAATTTAAAAAGCACTAAAATGTTAACCTGTGCATTAACAACCAATACGGTACCAGAAATGAACCCATAATAGAATATGTGTTAGAAATCTAAGGACTTGCATTCTAAGAGATTTTACAAGGAATTATTAGACAGGACTAAACACAATTGTTTACAGCATCATTTGTCCTAAAAGTTTAAAATAACCCTAAATATATGTGACTGATTTTATGTGACTATAGTATTAATCCACCTGCATATCATATCCTGCTATATATATAGCCTATAACTACTACACTTAAAAGGGCACAAAGATTTCTATAATTTTGTTTGGAAACTGTAAAATATTTCATTAAGGAAAATCTTTTTGAACACTGCTGAAGTACCTAACTAGGCCCTGAAGGATGAGACATGATTAACTCCAAGCCACTATATTTACTTACACAGCAAAAAGTCGCCTTAAATCTCCAGGAATTCCTATAGCTCAGTCTACTCCTAGACCACTTTCATGGGACATATGCCATACAGGAGTTTCAGACCAGGTTTTATGGGAACCTTAGTCCTGGTTCTAGAAAAACATTTCATTACACTCTTATTTCCATAAAAGCTAATCCTACAGTCCTTATGTAAACTGCATTTGTGTGGGAAAGCAAGAGATAAACACAAGATAGTAATTATTTGACCTAAGATTCTACTGTAAAAAGTTGTATAAAGAATTAAATGCAAAGAAGAGCTGTATACAGAGTGGAATGACTTGGCATCTGTAGCCTGGAAACAGTTGTAGGTAATATTTCAAATGAGAAATGAAGCCTGAGGTAAAATAGATGCTATCATTAACATCACCTTTGATTAAAATCTGCCATGAAGTGTTTAGCTTTAAAACAAACACAAAAAGCTGGAGTCTGAATTAATATTTTGTTGGTATTTACATGAAAATACAAACAAAAAATGGTGTGAAAGATACTACGCAAAATCCTAACTGAATCAGTAAAACATAGCACAAAAAAGAGACCTCAGCATGTGCTTTCTTTGGCTTCTCACAGCCAAAGCACGTATTTTCCCTCATGTTAAAAAGGGGGAAAAAATGATTGACTGGAGGTAGAATATGTGCATTATCTTTGTTTAACAGGTTAGAATATTCTCCTGGCTGAAAGCTCCCTGGCATATGTGAGGGGTGAATCAGGACATGTAATTCTCAGCAGTTTCACAACTTGGTGGCATGCTGCCAGAAGAGCCAGCAGGTCACTGATTGTTATTGGGGAATCCCCTGACAGTTCCAACCCCCAGGAAAAGAGAGGGAAGGCTGGGCAGCCAGCCAGGGCTTCACTCCTGCAAAAACCCCTAATGCTACTCTCTGACTAGTTATGCAGGAACCATTCAAAACTTAGATACTGCTGGCACCCATGGTATTCATGATAAATCACTGAGAGAAAGCGCATAGAGTTTACTTAAAGGTTTAAAGTGTGAACTGGTGCTAAAACATGTATCTTCCCTTGCCTCAGAGCTATATGCTACCAAGAATGCTGCCTCAAAACAGACTAATAACACCTTCCAGTACACACCTTCTGTACCATGAGTATATACTGTTATATGCTACCTGAACCACAAACCAAATTATTAAATAATCTGAGTACATTTCTATGACAGTAGGACAAGTGATATCGTCAGTGGTTATCACTCTGATCACTTCAGTGCTATGTGATATACTCAGTGGGCATGTGAAACGTACTCCTCTGATGAAGGTGGATGTATAGGTTACTGTACATTTTGATATGCCACCCAAATGAATGAACAATTTATTCAAAGCTGTTGCCACTACTAGGTTGCGCTTTTATCCTTGCAGCACTGAAGAGGTTACCAGCAGTTTTTCATGAAAACCATCTATGCACTATAGAAATACACTGCCATGCCTCTCCACGCAAACAGCAGCAAGGAGGAAAGTCAATTTTAAAAAAAGGCTGAGCAAAAAGATCACTCCCTGATTCGCACAATTCCTTGCCTGCCCATTGACAGCAAACGAACAAAGAATTCCATCTAGCTGGGTTCTTCAGTCTAATTTCTTTGTCTTGTCCTTTTAACATACTCACTTTTCCAAACATGTTCAGGTGTCCAGAGGCACTGAGCTCTCCATGCAGGATTCAGAATAAAATGCTAAAAATATCCATATAGCGAAATTTCAATATATATCTCCAAGAGCACAGATGGGAATTATAAGAAGAAAATAATCTGGCTATCTGGCTGTGAGATCAGCATTTGGGATATTTTTTATTTTTAAGACATTACTGCCTGGGAATGCAGTCCATAAAGCACTTCTTAGCAATGAATGAAAGCAGAAATTTAAATTCATATTATAAGACTGAATTGCTTGTTGAAGTCACTGAGTGCTTCTTTAGGGTTCTGGGGCATCTTGGTCTTCTCATGAGGTGCCTAATGGGGATCTTTCTTTGGACTTCTAAGCTACCTAGCAATATCTGATCTGGAAACATGGAACTATGGTCAATAATTAAATCTTCAAAGAAATTTAAAAATACAGAGAAAAACAGTTACTGACAACTGAAAAGTTATGGGTTGCTATTGCGTATTGCCATGGAAACATACTAATTAACAAGTTTTTTGCAGTTAAAAATCAACACTTAGCATAAAAGCATGTGTTTGAGATCAACATTTCTTTCCATTCAATCTCTGTTGAAAGTAAGTAAAGATTTCATTTGAAGTAGTGCAACTATATTTGCTTACAAGGCTAGTGATGGGCAACCAGAGGTAAGGGAACAGCAGTACCTTCCTCACCTGCAGCCAGTTGCAGACCGTGGAACATATTTAGACCTTTGGATATTCAGAATCATAGAAGCATAGAATCATTTGTCCTGGAAAAGACCTGTAAGGTCATTGAGTCCAACCCCTAACCTAACACTGCCAAGTCCTCCACCACTAAACCATACTTCTAAGTGCCACATCTACATATCTTTTAAATGCCTCCAGTGGTGGTGGCTCAACTACTTAATTGGGAAGCCTGTTCTAATACTTGACAGTCCTTTAGGGGAGAAAGTTTTTCCAAGTACTCAATCTAAACCTTACCTGGTGCAATTTAAGGCCATTTTCTTTTGTTCTATCACTCATTACCTGGGAGAAGAAACTGATACTCATCTCACTAGAAACTCCTTTCAGGTAATTTCAGAAAGCTGAGGTCTCCTCTCAGCCTCCTTTTCTGCAGAATAAACAACCTCAGCTTCCTCAGCCACCCCTGATAAGACTTGGGCTCTAGACTCAGCTTTCTCTTCTTTGAACACTCTTCAGCAGCAAAATGCCTTCCCTCTTGCAAAGTGCCCAATATACAGTATTTGAGGTGCAGCCTCATCAGTGCCTGATACAAGCCACCTGGGCACAAGCTGGCTTATCTGTTTACCACCGCCCCCAGGTTCCTTTCTGCCAGGCAGCTTTATAGCTGCCCTTCCCCAAGCCTGTAGTGTTGCATTGGGTTGTTGTGACCCAGCACTTTTCCTTGTTGTACTTCTCACCACTGGCCACAGCTTATTGATCCAGCCTGTCCAGTTCACTCTGTAGAACCTTCTTGCCTTCAAACAGATCAACACTCCAGGCCTACTTGGTGTTATCTGCAAACTTACTGAGGATACACTCAACCTCTTCATCCAGATCAATGATAAAGATATTAAACAGAACTGGCCTCAGCACTGAGCCCTGAAGAACAGCTCTTGTGACTAGCTGCTAACTGGGTTTAATTGTATTCACCTCCAATCTTTGAGCTCATTTGCCCAGTGAGCAGTACATTTGTCTAAGCCATGAGCAGCTGGTTTCCCTAGGAGAATACTGTGAGAAATGGTGTCAAAGGTTTTACTAAAATCTAGGTAGACAACATCCACAGCCTTTCCCTCATCCACTAAACTGGTCACCTTGTCACAGAAGATCGGGTAAATAAAGCAGGACCTGCTTTTCATAAACTCATGCTGACTGGGCCTGATCACCAGTTTGTCCTGTATGTGTAGCATTACAGCACTCAAGATGATCTGCTCAAAAACCTTTCTTGGCACCAAGGTCAGATTGACAGGCCTGTAGTGGTACATTTTCAGGGTAATCAGAAAATTTTAGACAAAAAAGACTTGCATTTAAGCTTTGTATAAGCTGAAGTTTTGCTATTAGGTCAACATCTAAGCAAATCCCCCCAATCACCCATTTTATTAGTTTTATGTAGCATAGAAAGAATGGCCAGTGGCTGCTCTTTTCTAAAAACAGCCAGAAAAATTCTTCAGAACTTTTCACTGAGGATCTATTAAATGCTTATTATGTGCATTACTGTAGATTGCAAACACTGTCTCTGATTTAACCAACATCATTATCAGAATCTGCAGGTCTACTTTTTTTCTCACTTTAAACTGTAACTGCAATATGGTTATTCCCCTTACTGATTCAGAAATGTTGCACCAGAGAAAAATCACGATAAGCACATTTTGCAACATCAGTGTTGGAACTAAGCAGTAAGCCAGAAAAGAAGCAGAGAACGTAAGCCCTACTGCATTTCTCTTATACCTAATTTTCAAGTCTCTCCCATTCAGCAGTTAGCCCCCCTCCTCCTTTCCCCTTCCCAAACCCTATGCATTGAAGTACCATAACTGCTGCTGACATCACCTTGGCAGCTGATTTCAGGCTTGAGCACACACAGCGAAGGAGAAGTCGGACCACGATTCCAGGTACAGCTGTGGATGGCGAATCAGTCCCTCTCTATAAGAGCATTTGGTCGACTCACGTGATCCACCAAATGCCAATGAAATCAGACAATGAAAAATTTGGCCTTCTCTAGATTTCCTGAGAATCGTCTGAATTCTCTGATAAAGTGACAAAATCAGCTTTCTCTGAGATGCAAAGTGAAAGACAAACTAAACTCCTTAGTGGAAATACGAGGGAGAAACCTAGAAAAGCAATCTATGATGGGATGAACAGAAAGTGATCCCCCAGAAAAAAAAATAAAAATGCTGCAATTTAAAATATCCTACAGACAGCTCCATGTAGCTAGTCCTAGTTACAATGGCGTGCAAGCGCAAAAAAAACCATGTAGCCCACTTATGCAATTAAGGCTTGGCAATTTGATGAAAATATCATGGAACAGAATTGATGTGAATTTGAGCACCCTGCCAGCTCATTGGGATGGAATTGGCAGTCAGGGGAAGAGACGGGTGGTGTGATGTGCACGCATGAGCCTGTAAAGGCAAACTCTGGGCTCCAGGGCAATTGCCAGGAGTTAGTTATCCTGCAGGAAAACAGGGATTTTAACAATAGTTAAGCTCTCAAGGGAGATAGGTTTTTCCAGGCTTCAAATAATTAAAGGAAACATAGCTGGGGATAGATGTATTACCAATCTCTAATGCTTACAGTGCTTACACAGAATTAGAAATTTTGTTGTCACTCAGGTAGTGGCAAATGAAGCAATTTTTCTCCTAGAAGAAACTGCATTTGGTTGCAAAACTCTATGCACGTCAGTAACAGGTACAGCTAAAGTGGTTAAATGTTTCTTCATATTAACTCAACACTATATATAAAAAAAGAGCATCACACAGAACTTAGCAGGTGCATGATTTTCTTCAGTGATTTCAAATTTATGCTAGATGCTAAAGGAGCTACTAAAGGGATTAAATCAGTTGCACATCTAAATATTTACAAAAGTTACTTCAAACATAGGAAGAGAAAAAAAATTACTATGCAAGAGACCATTGCAATTTATGAAACGTTACTTTGGGTTTTAAAGTTATTACATTTTTTTTCAGAAAGAACAGTCTCCCAAATTACAGAATAATTATTATAATTATAATAATATTTTCTATCAAATCTTTTCTCTACTAAGATTTTTCTCCACAGAGAAGAAACAACTGACCACTCCTATAACAGATTTGGCACAGCATGCAAAGACAATGAAAACTTAATTATATGCTGATGTAATAAATGTTCAGGCATCCTGAAAAATAGTCTTGTACTACATTTCATTTCAAAAAGGGGTCTATTTTATAAGGATATTTTTTACTAGGATATACTACTTACTGTCAGATAGCAAGCACTTACTGTCAGGCCTCACATTGTGCATATTACTGTATGATAGCAGAGTGGTCACAGTTCTGCAAAAGCTTATAAATTGTGCCAATAACTGGACTTGCTAGTCAAACCCAATTAACTTCTAACACCAGTTTGCCTAGTAAAGCTTCCACATAGTCAGAACTCATTTGTGCTTTAAAACTGATGCATCATACATTTTATGAAAAGATTATTTTCTCAGTGTGCCATTAGAAATAATATAAAAAAAAAAAGAAATCTAGAAATTCTAAAGTTACAAATAAAATTAAGATGCATACTGAGGGTTTACAACATTTGAATGTGCTGTAAGTACAAGTCATTTTGAAGCATCAAGCAGTCCTCAGCTTCCTGCTGTGTCCCATATAGAGTCTCCATCACTATCATCAGTCATGCATAAAATAATTGTTTTTCTGCTCTTACAATAGGACCAAGAAACCCCTGCTTTCTGGTCGAAATGAAAATGAAGGCAACATGAGTAATCACATCATGATGGGTCAGCTGTTGCGTACTGAACATCCTTAAAAGCTGCTCAATAATGGTACCTTTAGCCAAATATTTATGTACATAATCACATAGGTAAAAATGTCAAAATAAATAAAACAAGCAATACCATTTTAAAAGACTTTTTGATTTAATTATCCAGAAAAATCAATGAAAAGGAAATCTTGACAGCATCTGTAAAAATGGTATCAAGATATTTACAAAGAAGAAAAAAAAACCCAATTTACATACCTGAGATAGCATGAATAAATAAATTAACAATTACTGTTACAGTTTCTATCAACTAATGAATTGTGTTGTGACAAAAACAAAAAAGCCTGAACACAGCATATTGCTTTGATTTCTTTTTCTGAAGCATATTTGAAATAAACACCTTTTACTTGAGCAATCCATTGTTGCTTATAATCTACCAGAATATTAGAAGCATTTCTGTAAAATTTTCAGTCTGTAGTCTGCTTTAACTCTGACTAGTGTCTTAATAAAACATTGCAAGTCAGTGAATTAAAATACATTCCAGTTTCTGAAAAAGTAAATCAAAACTGGATTAGAAATAAAATTATTTCCCCCATCTCTCCATGAGGTAATAGCGATCAGTGATGCGCAATATTAATGTTACTATTTTTAGGTCAATGGTACATTTAGATCCCACTTTTGAAGTGCAGATCAGGAAAGATTTAATTACATTAGAGAAATCTGCCATTGGCTTAGTGCGTATTTGACTCAAGTTGACTCTTCAATTTGGTTTACCACAACCTCTTGACAGGAATATTCGGCCTTGATCCTTTAAATGCTTAAGTATGTGCATTGCTTTACACACCTGAACTCTCTCCTTAAACTTAAGTTGGTTTAAGCATGCAAGTAAGTTTTTGGAGGATAAGAGATAAACATTTTTTTAAAAGCATCTCAGCAGTGTGAAGAAACAAGCAAGCATCATACTGTGATATATAAATACAATGATGGAGACTCAGTGTACAAATAGGAGTGTCATGTTGGATTCATGATGTCATCCTTCCACTCTACTTGGTTCTGGCTATATCACACAGATATTTTGGCAGAGAGATTTGGATCAACTGGAAATAGTCCAGAGGAAAGCAACAGCAATGAATTAGGTTTAGAAAACATGATTTAGAAATAAAGATTGAAGAATCTGAGTTTGCTTATCTGGACAAGTGAGAAATTTCAGAGGATGCAGGTTATTTAATGGAGATAAAACCCTCAGAACTTCAGTATATGTCATCAGTGTGCAGGTTCACAGCTAGAAGGATACATGCCATACCATCAAAATCCTTCTCTATATATTCTATATGTGGGAAGTCCCTCATAAAATCCCACTTACATGCTCAGTAGAGGAGAATAAAAATGCCAAAGCAGTTTTAGATTTTGATTTTGACTTGTCAAAATTCTACAATCATCTATTCATTTCTTCTTTGTGATAGAATTAAATCCCCAAATAACATTTAGAACTACACTTAGATTTTTTGCTACAAATAGCTGTTCTTCAGATAGAGTGTGGAAAAAAAGGCAACAAGACAGTTATTTTCCCTTTCTGGATTGCTTTTCTTTTTTTGTAGGAAAAGAAATGCTTCTACAGTAACTAATTTCATCACAGTACTCAACTGTGGTGAGTCACTTCCACCATATGACCTATGGATTACTGGAGTTTAATATTCTTACTTACAGAGATTAGGAAGAGATTGAAAATGAACAGAATGGGGATGCTTATCCCTAATTATCTTTATTATGACAGAGAATCATTGTTTTAAGTTGCAAGGTTATAGCTTATGAAATGATTGTGTATAAAATATTGATATTACAAGGATACTGTATTTTGACTGGTAGCATGGTGCATGCCGTCTGTATGAAACATAAGATCTGGCAAAACAAAAATGTTTTCCTAAGAGATCTACAAAATGACAAGTTTTTTTATTATTTGAGCAAACCTAAAGATGGAGTAAATACATATTTTCTTATAACTGCATTCCAAGAGTGAATGCCTCAGTAGCAACTTTAATCAGGAAAAATCTGTAATCTGTACTATTTACCATGTAATTAAAATAATAAAAAGCCGGTAAATAAGAGGGAATTGACTCTCTGAAACGAGCTTAAAGTAGGCAGATATCCAATACATGCTCCTATAATGGAAATGATAAAGCTATGCATTTAATATTTTTTAAATTCTAAAAGCAAAACCTCTTTAAACAGTAAATGTATAACGAAATATCCTAAGAGATACAGTTTTTTATTTTTTCTTTTACAATTCCTGCAGTGTGCTTGGGTGCTACTTTCCTCTATAAAATGCTGTGCTCCAAGTATAATACTATTTTCCTTTCTTCTGTTGTGTTCCTCCTTTAGCTCAGTATATATTGTAGGCCATCCTATTATTTTACAGCACCTCAAAGTCTGACTTTAATTCTTTTGTGGTAGAAAGATGCTCACATTTAATCTTGTTTGGTTAAATGCTCTGAATTTCAAAGCAGTTACCCTTCCCTAGGCAACAAGTGGAGAGTGGTCAGTGTGCAGAAGGTAACTCAGAGAACCTCAGATGCCTTGCATGATGCAATATGAAGACTATTTTTGATATTGCCTACCTAGAAAATCAAAATTCTCTTTGATATCTAATAATGTTATGGTATCATTTTCATGCAGAAAAAGAATGAAACTAAAAAAATATTTAGAGAGGAAAGAGACAAAGGGAATAGGAAAATATTTCAGGAAATCTGAAGCTGGTATCTGATCCATGACAATGATTTGAAACTATGTCTTTTACAAGCTAGGTATTAAACATGCTTTCTAGACAGCTTCTCATTAAGTTAATGAATATTTAACTATTTATACCATGTTTATAATTCTAGTTTGGTGGTGGTGTGTGGAAGAGTGGCACAGTTTCTGAAAAGGGCAGAAAGGGTATTTCTGCATTAATATAACAGGACAAATTTCTGGCTTAAGAGTTTCACTGTTACCATCACACTCTTTATAGAGCTAGAATGAAAATATCTTCCCTCATACATTAGCAAACAGGCAATGGAGCTCTAATCTGTTTATACACTTTCACACAGATATACTGTAATTCCCTGTTAAAGGTATGCTTGAAATACAGAACTACCCAGTTTCCAGTCCCCGGTCAAAATCAGCCACAGGGGAGCCCTAGACCTCTATGGGGAACTTCCTAATCTGGGGGATGTTAGCTACTTGGGATAGTCTCCTGCATCTCCGCTTTCACCAGAAAGTTTACTCCTGACAAAAGCATTGTCTGAATTTTAATCCCAGCAGAAACTTGGATTATAATGAACCCCTGTTTTCCAGTCGATATATTCTTGAGAAGTCCTGATGGTCTCTAGTTATGGTCCTGCTCATGCTCAGTGATGTGTGTGGTAAGATTGTGGCTCTCATGAACACCCAGTGTAGTTATTGGTCACTAATGCCCCAGAGGAGTCAATGACAGAATTTCTTCTGTTTTAAATTCTACATAGTCAGCCTTCAAGAATGTAATTATTAGGGATGTCATATTGAGCTGTGGGTGTATTCAACACATATGCATTTCAAACAGTTTCTTCTTAAAGTTCTGAAACTCCTTGAAAAAGTTTCTGTTAAAATCTTATTATTAACTTTCTTTCTTCTGCTTAAATCCAAATGGTTTATTTGAGCTCAATGGCTGAAAACCTAACTGTAGGGGACCCTATATATCAAGGAAACATTCAGTGTTTCCTTAAGATTGTTTCACAAATTGTGAGGCAAATTACAATGTAAATGCAAACATCATATGCTGTAAGCAAGCAGGAAACTGCCAGGATTATAGTAATTCACGAAAATAACAAGCTATTGATCTATTGAATCTAATCAAAGAGACTAACAATTGACTAAACATTTGGTATTCCATTCTAATCTTTTTATGAACAGAGCTGTCATTGAAACTTACTGACATGTACCCCATTTCAATACATACTCTATAGTTAAATAAGAATGTATATTTCTAAGGAGAAAATGGAAAAAAAAGAAATATGTTTGCATTCTTACTTCAGTGGAATAAAGTAGAAATATGATGGGGGAAACACAGGTCTTTGTGGGTGGGTTGTCATGATTGTAAATGACTTACCTCTTCAGACTGTACCACCATGGATATTTTCTGTCAGATTCCTTTTTTTTTTTTTTCCTAATGGACAGAGGGGAAAAATAAAGGTGGGTGCCAAAGGATCATATCCAAAATATGAACTGGAAGAAGCACCCCTGATTCTCAAGTAATATGCTGAGGAAGTGTTTGTCTACACAAGCATGTGCTAGTTTAGATGGAAGATCCAGTTTTGCTGATCTGTATAAGACTGTTTATTTCTGAATTTCAAAGGTTAAGGCAATGAGAAGGCATGAGTTTTTTTCAGTAGAAGTAAAACATGGTGTTTTTTTTCGAATAAGTAGGTATGTGGCTAATTGTATATCTACTCATGTGCTTCTGAAAGTTTTGTAAGAACCTTAAACTGTTTTCAATGAACTGAACCCCTCCATCTAGCACTGGCCTAGGGATACACATTAGATGTGGATATATATAACATGAAGAAGTAAAGCAGGCTTTTTTAAGCTGCCAAATAAAGCCTCAGGAAAGTCTAGATTTACTACCAGATTTTACAAAGCACTGTAACTTAAACTAGCCCCAGATGCACAGTTCAGGTTCATGCACCTCATCTTTCCTTCCTACTTTATATGAGGTGATAATATCTTTTATTCACAAAGCTGCGAAAGATGTCCTTGAATGTACCAACCATAGCCGTTTATATCATTAAGACTTGATTATAAAATTCTCCCTCAAGATGTGATAGACAGAGACCAATCCAGCTTTATGAAAGTTTCATTAGCTCTGGAAAAAGTGTCTCCATCTTAGCAGCTAAAATAACTTATTTAGAGCCTCTAGACTAGGGTGCTATTTATTAGCCATAATGTAAAAAGCAGATTTGATCTGTCAACTTCTGTTAAAGATAGACTAAAATGGAGAACAAGACTGAACTGAATACAGTTATTTTTTGCATTATAGTAGAGATTAGAGACCTCATCTGTGGGTGGCAGTCTGGGAGAAGCCTATTTAATGAGGCACTATGCATACTATACAAAGACAATCCCTGTCTAAAAGCTTGTTGTGTAACAAACTGATCAACAGCATATCGTAATATGATGGAGCTCTGTACACATTTCCTATAAAGTCCTTCTGGGTGCCTCTTTATCCACATATCTGGAGAGGAAGGTGCTATACTTACACCTATAAGAAGAGATAATGTGGTGATGAGACAGACAGATGGGGGAGCACTGTGCACTGGGGAGATTTATGACAAGTGTAACATAAAATAATTAATCACTTGAACATACATTTCTGGGGGAAAAAAAATGTTAATAGCAAATTTTCAGTGGTACAGGCCAGCTTTTCCAACCTGTTTAAATACTTATCATTTAAAATTAGCAATCTGGTTGCATTCATAAAGGTCATGAAAATATTTATAGTTCAGGCCTCTTCACATTAACTGCAAGGCGACTTGGCACTGCTGTCAGGAATGCTTTCATACCAATAAGGGACTCTTAGGTGCTACTACTAGAGAAGTATGATTGTGCTAATGAAGTATCTGCAGGAGGGGGAAAACTGCCATTTCATATAGATGATACTATAATGTTTCAGCTTAAGCCAGTGAAATCATTTTCTCATTTATTACAATAGCTGTAATTATAATAGCTGTACCATCATTAATAGCTGCATAATGGCTATGCAGTTATTAATACTGAGGTAAAAAATCAATTTAAATTGTCAGAACTTTTTGTTATTATCCGGCAGTTATTAAGACACCTTTTACCTACAACTTTAATTTGCCCCCTTAAGAATACAGACAAGTTGGACCTGTGGATATAGAACGGACGATAATAAAATCACTGAAGTAAATTCTGATTTTTCAGAAAATTTAAGAATAACTTCAGGAAGTTGTTTTCAACCCTATTGTATTGCAAACTCACATCAGTTCAGCAAATGTGCCCATATAGTCATTATGAAAAGCAGAGAGGACTGCTATGATTGTCCTAATAGACACACCTAGATATTTGCCTGTTCTCCCTTTCTTTTTGCAGCTTTCTACTTTAATGGAGCTGTTAGAGTCTTCTATTCTGCTAAGTGGAATCTACCAAGCAACCTACAGCCTGATTTTGACAATAAATCAGTAAACTATTCTACCATGTAAGACCAGGTGCTTTTTGTTTCTTGCAGAAGAGAAGCACAACATTGTGCTGAAAAATCAACCTATCTCCAGAAACAAAATGGCTTCACTGTCTCTTATGAAAGTACCAGATCCTCAGTTTTCTCATCTATTGCACAAATATGAATACATCAGTCCTGTGCACAAAATGCTGGTATTCAGTGTTACTGGAAGAGAACACGTCTAGTCACATCATAAAAGGTATGTATTTTGGTCAACTGACAGGCGGCATTCAGTTGCACATGAAAGAACATGGCTGCAGCTATGAAAGGACACACAGCACCATTACATACCAGGAACTCATCTTCGAATGCAAAGCATGTAGCTGGGCCACACAAGGAACATGCCATGTGTAGGTGTAGGCATGAAGAGCTTTAGAAAAAGGAGTCCAGGAGTAAATATCCATAAAAATTCATTTAGACAATTCTTTCTCTGCCCCTATCTGAAGAGGTCCAAGGAAAGAGAATCATGATAAATAAGCTATTAGTCAAATGACTTTTTTTTTCCTGCATCCAGTATATGACAGACAATCTCAAAGGAAATGGATCAGACACCTTTATACAGATAATCCTTTAGAATTCAGAACTGTATCAAAGGACTTGAATAGCTCCTAAAGTTAAAGCTCCTAAAGTTAAGTCTCGTATTTACCTTTTCACTTTCACACTATGATCCTGATCTAAATTGACAAATAGAAATTTTTTATGAATCAGAAGATTACTACATTTATATTCATTTCTATTCTAAGACTGTGCAATGAGTACCTCTTGGAATAAACTCTACTTAACCACATTTCAAGGACAATACAATCTTTGGATGTATCAAGGTACAATCTTTAATTTGCATCAAAGCAGGAACAGACATGTGCCATGTAGTTGGGACTAGCACCATGAATTATGGGACCTGAATCTCAGGGAAAGATTATAACTGATCAGTGATATCTCGGAGAAGAAGAAAGAAGAAGGAAATAGTAGAGCAGATCAGAGAGTAGCTTTGCATGGTGTAAAGAAACTTGCTATGTTGGGGGTGCTATGCCAGCAATATTTTTTTTTTAAAGCACTAAGTTTGCCTTGTCTTTTGCCTTTCAGCATACAAGATTCACAGGCCCATAATGACATGCATTAGTCGATTAGTTAATGTTTCTAAACCAGTTTGAAAATGTAAAGCACTGTGGTGAGCACTTCATATGAGAAATTGATATGAGGATACATTTAACTGTGGGAGTGGAAAATAAACTTTTCAGATATGGTAACAGGGGAGAGATAAATATTTTTTATAATTAAATGAGACTGTGTTCTGCTCCCTGTAAATATCTCAGATTTGTATGCAGCTACAGCACCAGTTTATATAAGCAGAAAACTATTCATTTGCTCATTAGAAAGAATGCTATAAATCTGTGGTTATGTGCAAAAGATGCACAAGTTTGTGCAGTATAGAAGCAGAATATTGTTATGAGACTATAGCCCCTAAGCTATACATATGCTATATCACCATCAAATAGCATTACCTGGCATTTTCTTTTTAGTGATATGAGTTAGTACTTAAAATTCATTAAGTGGTTGAGGCAGGGGTAAAGGAGAGTAAAAAGAAAAGAAAGGGAAATTTTATACAAGTTTGTGTTTCCTGACTAATATTCTTTGAGTTACAAAGGTTTCTTAGGGACATCTAAATAGTATCACCTGAGCAAAGTTGCTCTGAGATGCAGTATTTAAGACATAGTCATCTGTGCGCTACTGACTTCCACAAGAACTTGCCATGTGCAGTGATCTAAAGATTTCTGTGTATCACACAGTGCACTGATTTTCCTGAGTTGGATACAGAAATTGTAAATGAGGAGGTGGCCAAGAGGTACATGAGACAACATAAGTGTGCTTTCAGAAAGCATCAGTCACACAAATATAAGGAAGCTCATATTCTGCCCATATTTCAGTACTAGAAAGTTTCAGCAGCACCATGCCAGATAGCAGCTTGTCACGTAGTTGGAGTTTAAAAAGGAATTATGAGACCCACTAAGTATTTATTGGTGTTCACAGAATCATAGAATAGTTAGGATTGGAAAGGACCTTAAGGTCATCCAGTTCCAACTCCACTGTCATGGGCACCATGACACCATGTCACCCAAGGCTTTGTCCAACCTGGCCTTGAACATCGCCAGCAATGGAGCATTCACAGCTTCCTTGGGCAACCCATTCCAGTGCCTCACTAACCTAACAGTAAAGAACGTCCTCCTTATATCCAATCTAAACTTCTCCTGTTTAAGTTTTTACCCCTTTTCCTATCACTACAGTCCCTAATATAGAGTCCCTCTCTAACTGCCATATAGGCCCAGAGGTTCCTAGTACTCAAGTTAAGGCTAATTAATATGTGTTTTTCCAGCCAACAACCTCTGTGTTCTGCATTTATCAGGCACTGATGAGACCAGATAAGATTTGTGTGTGTGTGTGTTACTACTGAAGATAAAAAAGTGTAATTGTTAGGCAATTGGCAAACAATCTGCAGCAGTTGCAGTAGAAAGGTTGCATACCTTGTGTCAACAATGCATAGTCAGGTTACCCAATCTCATGTTCTGCCTGAAGGTCCATGAAGAAAATCAAAGATGGATGCCTGGATCCATAGAAAGTAGGTTTAGTAGAGTCTTCTAACTAAGGCTTTGACCACTCTTAAAACTCAGAATCCAACTTCTCATAAAACTTGTAGCTTCCTTTTAAGTGCACACTGCAAGGAGCAACAGAAATCCACTTAGGAGAAAATAAAAGATAAAGAAGAGGCAAAGCAAAAACATTTTTAAAATCCTCCATTTATGAGAAAATAAAAGAAGAGGCAAAGCCAAAACAATTTTAAAGTACTATTTGTCATTAAGATGGAACTATTTTAATTTTATTTTTGTAAAGTAGTATCTTGTATTTTAGAAAAAAATACAGCATAGGGGCAGATCAGTGTCTTGATTTACATTATTTTATTGTCATGTATCTGTACATCCCTTGATATGCTTCAATTTCATTAGATGATCAGCTTCTGATGGAAAAATTAGATTTTTTTTTTACCAGATCAACTCAACAAAATCTTTTTGTACTGGTAAAATATAAAAGTATGTCACAGAGAGTTGTATTTGTGATTAGTATGTATAACACTAGGTTCCTTAATTGTTTTTTGATCCTGAGGGTTCTTCAGTGTCAAAATGAATGCACAAACTATGCTGACTCATCTTATGCCTCCACATGTATCATTGGTTGTACTTCATTTCCATCTCCTCACACAGTTAAAGATTGATGTTTATTGCAGATAGTGTGCTAAGCCCTCACTTCCTCTAAAAGCTGAAGATGGGACTGATCTTTGATAAGAAGTACATCAGGTCTTATGTATAGTTTCAGTTCACTTTTGCTAATGAGAGAAAAATCAGATTCTGCATCAGCCAGTGGCTAGGTTTCTACTTCCTTCAGTGGACTCAGGATTTTTCTCTTTTAACTTTTGGAATTATTACTCTCTCCAAAAGCATTGAAGCCTTCCTGTGGGCCTTGATAGAACTCAATTTTTCCATCTGGCAGAGGGCAGAACCTGTTAATCTAGTGGAAATAAGGGTGGTCATAATGCAGGAGCTAGAGATATTCCTTCATACACAGCCTACTACAGAATTGCCACCCTTCTGGAAAGCAGTTTTAGTCATTCTGACATATATTCAGATGTAAGAAAATTATTTTGTAATTTTAAGATCCTCTCTTGATATGTTATTCTTTCTGGGTTTCTTTGTAACAGTGATGAATGTAGCACTTTTTATTTCCTCATGCATTTTAAGAACAGGCTGTTGCCTGCTATCCTTTCCTGCAAGTGCTATTTGCTCAATGCCTCACCCACTCAACAAGCATTTTCAGTCTTCCCTCAAGCCAAGAAGAAATAAATTAATGAAACTGATAATACTGAAGAATAGAGGGATGGAAATTACATTTGTTACTGAAGAGCGCAAGCACAAATCTTCTAAAACAGTTTATATATTTTGTCATTATTTTTCTTTTGCAAAAATTTGACTCAGTTTTGCAAGGGACTATCAATTGATGGGTTTACAGTGTTTAAATACAAAACAATTCTGAAAAAGAATGATGGAAGTTTCTTTCTCATCATTTTTATAGCAAAGAAATAAAATATAATGGACACGTACTGCTACATTTAGTCACTTTTTCCTTTTGAAGAATTTTGAAACAGATGACTATGATTATGTTCACCAACAACAGCAACAAATGCTACACTAGGGGAAAGAGGGGGAGGCAAGACCTTCAGTTTTCCTCTGTTATCACTAGAGCTGCTTTATTCCCAGTCCAGCAAAGCTGTTTTGGAGTCACCTTCTTCAAGTGAAACCATGTCTACTTATCTTTTCTTGCTATGAACTACTATACTCAGTCAACCTGCATATCTGTGAAAGGAAAGACATCAGCCTTCCAACTGCGATATACAATGTTTTATCCTGTGCTTTTCCTGTACCACTCACTTCATTTCATCTGTTACAGTTCATCCAAAATTGGAGATTGTAATATATCTGTTAGTTATCCTTGGGCAGATATCCATTGTAAATAGGCTGCCAGATTCTACAAAGATATACTGTAAACATATCTGGAACAAATAAAAGACCTTTTTTTGCAGGCAATCATATTCTCTGCCTTAAATAAGGCTACCCAAGCTCAGTTTTATTCGTAACATTCGTAGAAATTATTAGGATGCAAAGCACTGTCCTAAACAGTGCTGATGTAACTTTTTAAAGTGATGTTGACCCAGACTAGAAGCAAATCACTTTACAGTAACAAACACTGTTGCACGTATCTGTGCAATAAGGGGAAGAGGGTTAGTGTAAAAAGAATAATAAGCAGAGAATCGTAGAATAGTTAGGGTTGGAAAGGACCTGAAGATCATCTAGATCCACCCCCCCTGCCATGGGCAGGGACAACTCCCACTAAACCATGCCACCCAAGGCTATGTCCAACCTGGCCTTGAACACCGCCAGGGATGGAGCATTCACAACTTCCCTTGGCAACCCATTCCAGTGCCTCACCACCCTTACAGTAAAGAATTTCTTCCTTATATCCAATCTAAACTTCTCTTGTTTAAGTTTATCATGGACTAGTGATGCTAAAGAGCATAATGCACAAGAACGATCTCACCAGTGTGAATTAAGAGAGTCTGTGACACTCATGACGAGGTGACCTGGGTTCAGCAGTAGCAGCCATTTTTTCTCCTTCTTAGTAGCTGGTGCAGTGCTGTGTTTTTGACTTTTGGCTTGGGAACAGCTCTGATAGCACTGATGTTTTCAGTTGCTGCTCAGTAATGTTTACTCTGACCCAGGACATTCTGAGTCTCATGCTCTGCCAGGGAGGAGAGGAAGATGGGAGGAAGCAGAGACAGGACAATTGGCTCAAACTAACCAAAGAGATATTCCATACCACAGCAATTCATGCCCACTATACAAACTCGGAAGGGCTAGGTCACTGCTGGAGTCAGGCTGGGTATCGGTTGGCAGGTGGTGAGCGGTTGTATTCTCTTCCTTTGTTATTTCCCTTATCACTGTTACTATTGGTGGCAGCAGTAGTGGTTTCTATTATACCTTATTTACTGGACTGTTCTTATCACAACCCGTGGGAGTTACATTCTTTTGATTCTCCTCCTCATCCCTCCAGGAGCCAGGAGGAGGAAGGAGGGGGAGTGAGTGAGGGGTGTGTGGCTGAGTTGCTGACTGGGCTTAAACCATGACACATGGGTTTAAGTGACAAAGTGTAGCAGATGTTCTTTAGTACAGAATTACAGATAGTGATAGAGAAATAGATGACAAAAAAAAGATTACAAAAAAACTGCAGCTAAGAAGTGGTATGATAAGTAACATTTTTGGATCTTTACTATCAGACAGGCAGCAATGTACAAACAATGTGCTACTAACAATGGCCTTTGATGACAGCAATCCTCTCTTACATAAAATTGACTCATTTCTCTCCTAGCCAGGTCTTTACTCACTTTAGCGTTCCCTATTAATCGCCATTTTTTTAATGTAACAAATAATTTCTCGCGCTTCTCTGAAGTCCAGAGAAATAATACCATTATTTCTTTTATCCAAAAAATTGATTTTATTACTTGAAATAGATAATAAATTTGTCTGTCATGATCCATGAGCCATTTGATTCATGCTGCTTACTTCCATGTCTTCTATAAATTCAGTATGTTCTAAGTTTTCACCAGATTGACTCACACTGGAAAGTTCATATTAGCCTAAATTACCGATTTTCTTTCTTCTGTCAATTGTAGTTACTATTCATATTACTCTGCAGTTTTATGATGCCATTCAGATTTGTTGTATTCAATATTTTGAGAAGGATGTCATAATCTTCTCTCCCTGTCTCCTGTACACACATTAAGTTCAGTGAGCTTTGTTTTAGCAAGCCTGACTTTGCTTTTGTATTCAGCATTGGTCCCATTAAACTGAAACAGATATCAGTTTTGAAACTGTTCTAGGTAAAAGACAATTTTAAGTACATGGCAACCCTTTTCCTTCTTTGTCCTTCATTAAGAAATGAAGAAATTTCTTTCTAAAGCAAAACTCAGGTTGATTTTAAGTCTTACTTTGTCCCACTGCTCTCTATGCACCAAAGCATGGGATTCTTTGTCTTCTCTTTCCCCCATTCCTTATAGGCTTTTGGCTTAATGCTCTTTTAAAATTTATTATTCCGAACAGAATTTGGAAGCACTCCCAACAGTCTCCCTCCTTGGATTGATACGTAGATTCTTGGGAATTTTTGCAGCTTCAACTGGAAAAGCTTTAGCTTCTAAGAGATCTAAGTTCCTGAGTTCCTGATTCCAGTTGATCTGTCTTAATTTATGTAAGCTTTCCCTTTGTAATTGAAAACATGCAAAGTAAGGCTAAGATAAAATTGCAAAAATGGTTTCAAATTCCTGAATAGTTATTTTGAAAGTTTACGCTTTTCATATTAATTATTTAGCATAAAAAGAAGATATTCAGTGTAACCTTCTGGGTTTATGAGAAATTAGAAGTATTGATAATGTATCTTTTTTTACTGTATCTTTCTGTCAGAACTCCTTGATGGGGTTATCTTGGTGTCCCATCTAATTCATAGTGAACATAGGTGTGTGTGTGCTTTCTCTTTGAATCAGAGTTAGGTATAGATGTCATAGAAACCTAAATCTTTCATTTGCAAATTGATCTAGTAAAATACAATTACAGCACCAACAGCATGAAGGAATCTCCCACACAGCTTGGTGTGCACCCTGGGGGGATATGTTTTAAGCATGGTGCACAGTAAATTAGTCACTAAGCAGCCATTAATGCTAATGAGAGCTCCATGGTTAATTTCCTGAGCACTGTGCTGAAAAGGTACCTGTAGGTATTGTTTTTAAGCCTGGCTACTGCACATTTAAGCTAATAAAATGTAAAACATCTAACTCGACCATTAAAGTTGATGTTACAGTGTAACTTTGCACAAATCAAGTCAGTCAAACAATGTGGATTAAAAGAAAACATTTTTTAAATATAGAGTAAATATAATATTTGCATACAAAAGGCAAACCAATTATGCAAAAGGAAGCAAAAAATATATTTTAAGGCTGTGATTAAAGTTTCAGAGCTTTTCTCTCCTGCCCTGAAAACTATAGCCATCAGACACAATTGGACAAATTTCTAACACTCAGCATGAAGTTGTTTCAACTGAGTCTGTCAGTTCAGTTGAAGTTGTATATGCATCATTATTTTTCATTCCATTTCAGGGGTGTAAGTTACCTAACTGAAGTTTTAACATATTTTAAACTGTATTTTACATAGTTATAGTTCAAGATATAATGACAAAATTTAAGCAGAAGCTGCAGCTGTTAGTCTTAAATGACATATTTCCAAGTCGTGCTACAACAGCCATCTCTTATTACAGCAGCATTAGCTAAGTTGTCCATAAGAGGAGACAATGCTATTAAGCAACAGGATCAAATCTCAAGGAAATGTTTTGTAATTTCATTAAAGTGGAATACAATTTTTCTCTCCATGCATTGGTCAGGACATGTAGGACACTAGTCCCAGAAACCCTTACAATTTAAATAGCTTTAACTTAATAAAAAATGAAACACGTTTTAAAATATCTTGCTTAGGCATAGATAAACACTCACTGTGCTTATATTTGTGCAAAGGCCAGGTGGATGTAGCAACTTTGACAACTCACATTCATCTCTCTGTAATTAAGCTATGGTTTCTTAGTCCTTAACGCTGAATGTATCAGGATAGAAACAGAGAAAAAAGACACGTGTTCTTCTAATTGCAAAGGTAACCATCTGCCAGAGAATGAGGAGTGTTACTACAGAATCTTAAGAAATTTCCCAAAGTATAAACAAATCCATTTATTTTATTATTTATTTCTTATAACATAACATTAATCAGTAAATAGAACCACTGTGCAGGTGTAGTACAAATTGAAAGTCTCTAAAAAAAACCTTAAAATATAACCTCAACATAAATTGCTGAGTGGAAGCCTGTTACTTGAAACTTTAATACAGCTTCACTAGTAGGCTTCAGTTGTTACATACATCATTCTGTGTGCACAGAAACTGACAGTTTTGCAGCCAGCACAAAGTCTAAAGGGAAAATATCCAATAGCTGGATGCACTCAGATGTACTGGACAATCAAGACACCAACAGAAACCAGTTTCAAAGCCATTATATTTAATCATGTTTTAATACATTTAATATTGTACAACTTCTCTATTATGTGCTAAATAAAGTTCCAGTAAGTTCGATGGTGTGTTGATGGGCTGATTTTTGTTGGGATAGAGATAATCACAAATGTGATGGGAAGTGATGAATTAACTCCTTGTTTTGCTTTGCTTGCGCAGATTTTGCTTGACCTGTTGCACTGTCTTCATTTCCACCCACAAGCTTTTTCACTTTTATTCTCCTGATTGTCTCCCCTATCATGCTGGGGTGGAATGAGTGAGCGAGTAGTAGTCTGGTGTTCTTTTGCTGTCTGGGGTTGAACGATGACAGTTGGATACACAATTAATATAACATTGGGTCCCTAAGAGGCATTTAGATTACCCTTTAACATGTATTTGGAGGTGCCTGACTCCTGAAAATCCAGTGTATAAATACTGCAGTGAGCGTGAGCTCTGGATATTCAGTGTTGTCACCAAAAGGCTTTTTAAAAGGCTTATTGGCTAGCAGCTGTTCACAGAATGAACCACTTCAGGTTTATGCACATAAAGAATCCTTAGCCTTCACATTGAAGTCACCCTTTTTAAGCTGAGCCGTGCTATTTAATTTCTCTAATGCACAAAGTTCAGGAAGCATACAAATCTACATCTCTCTCTCTCTCATGGTAGAAGAAACATATAAACAAATATTCAGTTTACAATTCTCCGTACCAGTCCTCCCCCCCCTCCATGACACATCTCTACTTAAACTATTTCTGAAATCAGTCTGAGACACCTCTAACTGTACTACAATGTAATTGCTCGCCTTGGTTCTCTTCACTTTTTAAGTGTTCCCTCTGTCATATTCTGTCTCATGCCTGCTTTCTAGTAAGTCAACAACAAATTAACCAATATTCCTTTCCTTAAACATGCACAGACAAGCTCCAGAATCTTAGTTTAACTTGACCTAAATTGATTTGAGAAACTAAGGATTCAAGGGATTGACCCAAGCTATCTTTATCTTCAAAATACTCGAACAAGTGTTCATCAGATTTTTGCTTTCAGATCAAAGTGATATAGTACATGAGTCATTTCAGCTACAATAAGGCAAAGGTGCCCTCCAGGAGAAAAAGGCTCGATTTTCCATGTTAATGCTCATCCATCCTCTAGATTAGGTTGCAAAGGAAAAATTCAGGATGTTAGTCACACTTCAGGTTTCTCACACCAGGTTAGATTTTTACATGCCTGCATAGATTAAATGTCAATTATGTACCCAATCTGCAAATAAAGCTGATTCTCTAAATACACAAATTCAAGTATAGGTGATTAAATGGAATTCTGTAAGAATGAACACCAAGAAAAGTCTATATACCTTGTCTGAAACCCTGTTTCTTACGACTAGCCAGACATAACAGTAAAACACATCTGTTTTAATAAACATACAGAAAATAGGTATTGAAACACCAGCTTGTGAAAAAACTATATTTGGGAGCAAGAAGGAAATGTAGATTATTCTTCCTATGACAATCTATTTCCAGGATGCTCACTCAGAGAATAATAGTTTATTTTGTTCAGAAGAGTAAAAGTCAAAATAAAGATGTAGCAATTCTTCCGCAAGAAGCATAAACTCAGTGAAGGCTAGATTATTGCTTAGCAGTACATGCTATACCATTTGATAGAAAAAGGAAAAAAAAAAGCTGGCACTTAAAACTGGCAATGTTGCTATCCATTTAAAACCCTGTATCAGATTACCAATACCATGTGATGTCTTATATAAAGCTGGATAACATTCATGATCAGTTTGTATCCAGTACAAAGCTCCTCATAAATAAATAGGGCTAGAGGCATGTTTTGATGGCAGAGGGCATCGTACTGCTCTGTTCTTATTGAAAGATGGCCCTGGTTTAGTAAAGATATGTTTTGTTGGCAAAAAGTCTGCTATCATCTGGTTAAGTGGAAGGATGTTCAGACATGAAGCTGAAGCAAACATTTCAGCTTAATCTTGAAGGCAAGTGATTTACTTTGTAGCATTTCAAGGCTATTTATTTTACAGTATAGCAGCTTGTTTGCCTGGAATCAGTGTGACTCACAAAATCTTGTTAAGATGGAATATTCTGAGAAGGAAAAAGAAAAATAAAAGAAGAAGAAACAGAGTTAGAAAGAGTTAGAAATATAAATAGAAGAAGAAATAAGGATTTAAACAAGAGGAATGTTAGAGAATAAGAATATATCAAGTAAGCATAAATTAAACTCTCTTCCATTTGAACACTTTAATGGAGCCCTTGCTTACTCTGGCCAGCAGTTTCTCTAGCAAATAGCTTCCTAAGCATCAGTGGGACAATTTCTGAGAGTTACTGCATTTTTATGTCAGTAAGAAGTGGACTATATAGTCTTTCAGATTATAACTAACAGAAATAACTACAGAGTAGTCAGAAGCAAGAAAATATATATTCTATAAGCTCAAGTATCAGAGCACCAAAAAGGCAGGGCTGTCTTAACCACTGGGAACCTAACATTAATCAGTCTTTTAATATATTTGCATTTATTTCACACACACATGCAAATCTTATTTTTCATGCTATTTCACCCATTATTTTTCTATAATGAAGTTGATTAAATAAAGGAAATTCTAAGTCTTAGACCTTCCCTTCCCTCCTCCTCCACCAAAATACACCTCTATTTTTCCACTAATGAATTGGAAATTACAGTGCAGTTACCATTTTAAATGGAAGAAACTATTAATCTGGGAAGATAACATATCTATTAGTAGTTAATGCTGCAACTTTTATAATCAATGCTTTAAGCTGTTCTTTCCCACAACAACCTGATCATCTATCTTTTTCTATGTTACACAATCAAGGCTAAGTCTTTATCTACAAGTTTAAATAATTTTGCAAAGGCACCTTAATTGATTTATCTAGATCCTCATGAAATCTGCCAGTAATTTTACAAAGAATCTAACTTTGATATCAGCCTCAGTTAAGGAAATATTAGGTATTCATTTATTCTCAAAGTCAGATTCCTGGAAATACATGTGTACAGCAATGACCACCTTAAAATTTCTCTCATCTGAAAAATATGTTTCATTTCAGATTTTATATTAATATTACATTTTGCAAGACACTTTCAATATGTACTATACACCTCCTTAGTCTCTCACTTTTGTTTTGGTTTAGCTTGTCTTATGTCATAGTTTTGCTGTGTAACCTGCTTGCTGTTGTAGCACAGTGAATCAGTAATAGAGTACATGACAGCTGAGGATCTGTTTTTCCGTTTTCAACAACTGATGGTGACACTACCCTTAAAAAGGGTTCCTTTGATGTACAAGATAAAGATGGCTCTGTCACTGCAAGTCGATGGCCAGCAGCCATGGTTTCTTTATCATTTGTATGTAGGTGTGACATCCTCCATCTGTCTCTGTTGCTAGTTCCCGAGCAATCACAGGATTTAGGGAAAACAAGTAGGTAGATGGAAGAAAGACATAAGACCTGTACAAAGGATGGATAACTCTCTCATCTCACTGGTTGCAGTATTAACTGGTGGAATGGAAATACAACTAACAGACAGAAGAAAAGGATTAAGAGCAGTGAGGGGAGCAAAGGAAATAATCCCACACGGAGCCAAATTGATCTCAGTCATATGCAGAAGTTATGCTATGAGGTTCACATGTGAGGCTGTCAACCACTTGAAAGACTACTTTTCCTATAACTGAAGACTAACACAAGAACAGATTTTAAAGTCAGTCATCAGACTGCTTCTTGGGTTTGGCTAAAGAAATTAATCAAGCTCTGTCTATACTAGCCCTTTATAGAGAGGAACAACTGATCCAAACTGATTTGTAGCCTCACCTTTCACATCATCCAATGCTTAAACTCTCCCCATCAGTGAAGGACGGAAGTGAACACAGAAGGGTTGCATGAGCATGGGGGTTTTTGTAGGAAGAAGCCAGTTATATCTTAAAAAATGAGAAACAGGACCAATGAAAACTGGAGGTCTTTAAGCAAAAAGACCTTCAATCAAAACAAAGGGATATTATGGGAATCTTAAAAAAAGCTTTCTACAAATACACTCATTTTTTAGCATTTGTTATTGCAGTATTTGCAGTTTTCTGGTGTTTGGTTTTCATATTTTTCAAATAATTTTACTGTAGTTGGAATTTTTTCTATATTGTCATTTGGATATATTAGTCTACAAGAAAAAGAAAACAAAAATAAAGGAAAAAAAATGATTTAGTTTCAAAAATATTAAAAAAGGTACAGATGATCTTAAAAGTCTTTTCCAACAGAGTTGATTCTTTGATTCAAATGACATCCTCTTGCATTACTTATTAATAAATGAAATGTATTTTTTCCCTTTCAGTTTCAACTAGGAACAATTATTTAGAATATAAGTAGGCTTCCTGTGTGCACAAACTGTGATTAACTTTTAGAGGAAAGCAGCAACAACATCATTTTATATTTGTAAAAACCTCATATAAGGAAAAAAAATAACTTTTTGTGCTCTAATCTACCTACCACATTTGGTGAATTTACCACTGCATCCTTTTATTTCATGTTCAAAATTGAAGAAAATCTTTGATTTTGTAAGGAGCACATATGAAGACTGTTTCAATTGAAATAAAAATGAGACTAGGTTGGTCCTAACACCTAGGTATAAAGCACAAGAACTGCATTAACAAAAAAAAAGCATGCAAAGACAGAACAATGCAATGGCATTAAATAATCTTGTTCAACATCTTTGTCAGTGACATGGACAGTGGGATTGAATGCGCCCTCGGCAACTTTGCTGATGACACCAAGTTGTGTGGTTCAGTCGATACGCTGGAGGGAAGGAATGCCATCCAGAGGGACCTTCACATGCCTTTAAAGTGGGCTGATGCCAACCTGATGAAGTTTAACCATGACAAGTGCAAGGTCCTACACCTGGATTGGAGCAATCCCAGGC